>JACXGM010000728.1:23030-65900 GCA_016801145.1 Umbra pygmaea | reverse complement strand
TGCGCAATGCACGAAACCCAGTGTTTTTTCGTTTTGCACACTGGGTTTTGTGCGTTGCCCACCATTCCATTCACTCCGGTCCCGAGCGTAACGCGAGCCCGTCCTCCCCAATTAAGATCCACCGACCGCGGCTGATATAGATATATAGATATATATATATATATACATTTATATATATATATATATACATTTATGCATACTAGTAAAATAAGGTATATTACAACTATATAATGTATCATTTACTTTTAATTTAAGCTTATAGTACATTATAGTAATTTAGCAACCAAAATAATGTTCTGACTGGCTACAGTTTTACCTTTGAAATACAAAAACAAAAATGTCAGTATCAGCATTTGGATCAGTAAAATTTTGTAAAATCATTCAAATAAACTGCACTACTATTACAGGAATTGAAAAGCGTCATGTCGAACTTGGAAAAAAATTGCATTGCTTGTTTCCTTATCTGAAAGGGATATTAAAAAAAGAGACGGCCAACCAATCACATTTCTGTTAGCATGTGCTTAGCATGTATTACCCACAATGCACAGTGCAGCCACTTGACAATGTATGGAGAATGAGATGCAAGTGAATATAGTGTCTGCCATCTCCTCGTTAGTATCTGTCTTAAAGCCGGGAGATGATGAAGAACACACAAACTGCCTTGAAGTGTATAAATCTGAATGCACATTGTTGTGCTAATATAGCGTTTGTGATTACGATATAGACAAATTAATGTGTTTTAGACAAATATGTCCATATTTATTAACGTTTTCTGGTGATCTTTTGACTGCTTTGCTTACTTAAAAATATACTAACAAAATATAGTTTTTGAGTTTGAGAATGAATACTAATATTGGCAAAAATAGTATTGCGATATATTGCAGTATCAATTTCTGTCTCCCATCCGTACTAGGTAGCATGCTGCAGTTCTTTTTATTCGAGAATGTCCAAACCATCAAATATTCATAATTATTTCTCTATTATGATAACAGTGCATTCTTTTTTTTTAGGATTCAAGACTAGAACACACAGATGTAAGATGGTGTTCTGCTTTAGAAAAGGATTTTGACAAGTTCATGGCCACCAGAAAAAGTAGAATAATGGTGCTTCATGAGGAGGGGACAGCTGCCACCATGGCACTGCCCTCAGCTGCCTCTCCACCTGACCTCTTCAGTTCCCTGAAAACAAGGCAAGCACGTGCAGTTTTAGCAAACGAGACAGCAAATAATGCAGCAACATCAAGTCCAAGCTCTGCAATGGCTGTTTTTCAAATGGATCCCATATTGAACTCTGATGCCCAATCTGATAACCAACCAGAGAATTTACCACCAGAGAGCACTTGTAAAGGTATCAAAGTGTTGTTGGACAATAACAACATGTGGAATGAATTCTTTAGATGCAAAACCGAGATGATAGTAACCAAACAAGGACGGAGAATGTTCCCATATTGCCGCTTTCGTATCTCTGGTTTGGATCCCTTACAGAAGTATACACTGCTAATGGATATCAATCCAGTCGACAACAAACGTTACAAGTGGACTGGACATGACTGGCAAATATATGGAAAAGCAGAGGCCCATGTGCTCAGACGTGTGTTCATCCATCCAGATTCTCCATCTTCTGGTCAACAATGGATGCAGAACCCAGTGTCATTCTACAAGCTTAAGCTTACTGACAACAACATGGACCAGGAGGGCAATATCATTTTGCACCCGATGCATCGTTACTTACCTCACCTCCATGTGGTTTCAGCTGAAACTGTTACAAAGGATATTCAGGAAATTGAGTCTGATGTAATTTCTTTCACCTTTCCGCAGACTGAGTTCTTTGCTGTAAGTGCTTACCAGAATGTGCGCATGTCTCAGTTTAAAGCAGACTTCAACCCTTTTGCAAGTGGGCCCAACTCCTGGGCTCTAAAGGTAAAGACGAGTCCTCTCAATGAGTCAAAGGTGAATGACACTAGATTGCCCAATGAACTCAAGTCTGTGAAAGGTTTAAATGGTCTGAAGTCTTTAATGGCAGCAAAACGGAACTCTCAAGAAATGTCCTCAGTAGATAAAAGAATCCCCAGTTGTGATGCTCAATATCTTACACCTGAAAATATATCTCACAATGAGCGCAGACCTGGAAAAGGCATTGGAGGCCTGAAGTCTTTAATGGCAAAACACAATTCCAAAGATACTTCAACATTAAATGAAGGTCTCATCACTTCCAATTCTCAAAATGTTACCCTTGCAGAATGTGACAACTATATAGTCAACGTTGATCAACTAAATTCAGGGCTGAAGTCAAGCTCTTCTGACAAGATTATTCAAACTTCCAGTGAGCCTGAGTCTAAACAAACCCAGAATAATCTTCAATCAATAATGAAGGAGTGCACTTATGAGGATACTTCTGCAGCAGGTCAGGAGTATATAACTTCTGGGGCTCAAAATCTTATATTTGGAGACAGTAACAATCCTGGGATAAATCCTTCAAATGAGTCTAAAAGAGTTGAAACCGGATCTACCAATGAACAAAAACCAGTAAAAAGCTTGAATAACTTGAAGTCTTTCATGGTTAAAAGAAACATTAAAGACACTCCAGTGGTAGATCAGGGAGTCCTCAATAAAGATTCTCAACCTGTTACATTTGTTGACAGTGGTAACTCTGGGGTTAGTGCTAATACGCCTGGCTTCAGCAGTCTAGAGCTGAAGTCTGCTTCTTCTAATGAGTTGAAGATAACTGAAAACACACATATAAAGGATTTCCAACCTCTTAGAAACAACCTCAGGTATTTGATGGAAAAGCGAAACTCTAAAGACACTTCAGCAGTGGATCAAGGACTCAGTTGTGACGCAAAATCATTAACACTTGTAAAATTTGACAAGTCAGAAGTTAGCACGGATTGCCACAGCCAAACTCCCTCCAAGACAAAGAAAGATGAAAACATATCTCTTAAGGGGTGCAAGCCTGGAAAAACTTCCAAAAAGTATTCACATGGAAAACGCCATTCCCAAAAATATTCTGCAGCAGATGGAGGACTCACGAGCACTGATGCTCAGACTGCAGTTGCAGATAGTGAAAAGGTGTCCGACAACAAAGTGTCCACTGTACAAAATAATTGGTAAGTTCTTAAGTTCAGAAACCTACATGTAACAAATTACCTTATTTTTTTAATGAACAAATCTTTCACATTTTTCTTTTAGCACTACTGGTCCTCCTCAAAAGAAATTCTCAGAGTTTATTCGGGAGTGTCATCTAAAAATAATAAGGTGCAATGTGGAGATAATGAACACACCTTGCAACTTTGAGCAAACGGACACTTGTTTAAAAGCATCTGTGAATGATAACTTGGGGCAAACTATTGAAAAGATGGGAACCCAGAACAGGATGGTTACACCTGACAGTATCAAAGACCTTAATTCATCGCAGTCCCCAGAAATGGCTAAAACCCATGTGTCAATCCATGATCATTCATCAAAGGATGTTGAAAACAGTCAGAAAGCTAAGCATAGCTTATCTGTGAGCCCTGAAACAAAAAGAACAGATTCTAATGAACAGCAGCATGGGAAGTCTAAACCACACAAAAGACCTGATCCTGTGCCTTTGCCGCTGCTTGCACTTTATCTTCAACAGCTAAAGTCGAAATCCAGACCTTTTCGGACCAAACAAAAAACTCCCCTTCCATTGCTTTCTCCTTCATCCTCACTTTCTGCTGTTCCAACCACAGAGTTAGTTATTCCAGGGCCAGCGTCGGACTCAACTGGTGGAGTTAGGGATTGTACCGATCCAGCAATGGACCTCGTTAGACATGTTCCTCCACCCAATGATCCTGCTGATCCAGTGTTAGACTCTGTTCTTCCAACCATTGCTAACCCTAGTCAGTCCACAGACATTTCAAGTCCAAACACAGATGATTTGGTATCTGCTACAGACACATTGTTAGCAAAACCTCACTCAGTGTTACATACCACTGATCCATTGTTAATTGTTCCAGAGCCTACTGTAACCATTTCATTATCATCCTACACCTCTAGTTTACCAACAACTGTTATGTCTCCAATACCTGACCAGTTGATATCATCTCCTGATTCATTGGTGCCAGCCCCTGTTTCGTCATCTCGAAAACTGTCATCTGAAGTACCTGTCACATTGAACCTGGCCTTAAATTCTACAGAACCATCATCAACATTTGATCATGCCACCTTAATTCTAAAACCTACGCCTTTTGTTCCATTCCTTGGCCCTTCACTAACTGGCTTTGAGCCATCATCACCAGCATCATTACCAGATCTTGAACCTCCTTTACCATCTTTTAATTTGAAACCAATCTCAGCCCCCAACGTACCTGTATCATTCCCAGTTCGTGAACAATTACCAGCCCCTAATCCTTTTGCATTTTCATCACATGCCTCACTTTTAGGGCTACCCCCCCCTGATCCATTTTTAACATCAACCTTTGCCCCACTGTTACCGTCTGCTGACTTTAATGCATTACCCTTTGAGGCAGCATCATTTTCATCTACCTGTGAAGCTGGCTCATTTTCTCAGGACACTGCCCGAGCTTCACCACCTTCGGACCCCGCTTTATCATTTCAAGTAAATTCAGAAACATTAACACGCCCATCCACACCATCTCCACTCCCATTCCAGTTATCTCCATTTTCATCATTGGGTCCTGACCCTTTGTCACCAACCCCATCGCTAGCTGACCTCAGTAACTTTTTTTCCATCTCTGAAGAGCTTGAGATTGCAGAAGACATTCCAAGCAGTGTTGCAACCCCGGTCGTATGTCCTCCTGTCCCAAATTTAAGCACTCCTAGTGTTCCAGTTAGTTCAACTGTATCAATTGGTTCTGGTCAGTCAACCAAGAGAAATAAACCTCGGAGATCTAAGAAGAGATCTAAGAAAAGATTGAAATCTATCACGGCTGATCCACTCCCGGTGATTGGTGGACCCACAGATGTCACCATGCAGCCCAACCTTGAGGAGGTGGAGGAGCAGCTATTCGTCTCTTTCACATCCAAGGTAACTCATTGACCCTTTAATGTGTTTTATCTCTTAGGTATTTTGTTAACACTGTCCTTTATTAAACAATTTAGAACACTTGTTTTGTGTGATGTAGGACAGTATAGAATCTTTAACATAATTTTAAACAATCCCAGTATGTTACCCTGAAGGCCAGGATATACCTTGGTCACTTGGCACATTATAACATGTGTTCCTTCAAATCAAAGGTGCTATGCTTGCATATTTATTATCTTTTGCTTTTGAAAAAAGGGGCGGGGGGGAGATGACAACAGAATGTTCCACATTCACAAATACAAAGAGGTGAGCAAATTTCTGAACAACTACAGCATTAGATATTCAAGGGCGATTCGAAGAAACAGAAAACAATCCATTTGCGCAAAATGCACGTAAATTAAACTCAAACCCAATTGATATGCTCTAGGTCAGTGTTTTTCAAACTTTTTTTCCGGCGACCCACATTTTCAAAATTACAAACCATCGTGACCCAAATGTCATGAAAATAGGTGTTTGCAAATATACCGTTTTCCTATCATTTGTATTTTTATGTAGGGGTATTAACATAATACATACGTTCTAATTGTCACCAGAATAATAATAGGTAACATTAATTTTCTCAATATTGACAGTATAAAAACATGTTAAATTCCCTAAAATAACCAAGATAAGGTGGTTTCCCACAAATATTGGATTACCTGTATTAATTTACTCGCATTCAGATAAAAAAATATCCATGATGCTGTTAACTAGCTATGTGAAACTAAAGTCAAATAAAAGTTTGGAAAACTGTAATAAATGGCAATTATTTTTGTTACTTCTAACGACATTGGCTGAACATACAGGTTATATTTAACATACAGGTTATTTTGTCTTATGTAGGTAAGCCAATAGGGCCCTGTAAAATCTGTTCTATTTTTGGCCAATTCAATGAGCGAGACGGTACTTCAAGCGATTTATATACATAGACAAATTATTGATATTCGTCATTGTTTCCCTTTTAAATAGTAGGTTAATCATTTCATAAGCATTTGGATAAGTGAGTTAAACGGAGAAAAACGAACGTTGTGTTTTTGGACAATTTAGAATGGACTACAGTACATACTTTTATGACGTGCGTTAGATATAGGAGCGATATGTTAAAGGCGCATGCTGTTCAGTAGACAAACGTTCACTGCATATACAATTTCATATTTCTTTGCACAAATTTCACTCCATCCGTGGAAGTTCGCTATTACATTTTTCACTGAAGTAGCCAAATGTTACGCACGAACTCCCAAGAAACTGTGTTGTCTCTTTTTAGGGAATGTAGAGTAGAAGGGAATGAAGTAGTGATGTTACAAGCACTTCGCAATAGAGAGGCGCGTGCTGGAAGACACACACACACACACACACACCGCATTCGGAGCACACTGCGCTTACAAATTCACATTACTTTCAGAATAGGCGAAATGCGGTGGTAATTATAACTTAATGTGAATATATTGGAATTTTAAGATTAGGATTTTTAATATTTTTATTTAGTTGAATTGCACGTTAATGTCTGGATTCCGCAATTCATTCGTGTTCTTCCCAATGTGTTAATCATACTATAGGACCCGCTTGACCTACACAACTGCTCAGTTCAGTACACTGCCCCATGTGGCTGTGAAGGTGTACTGTCAACTATAACATTTTAATCATGAAAGAACCATGACAAAATAATTATGAAAACATATTTGCCGACCCAATTTTAATCTCCCGCAACCCACCGGTGGGTCGCGACCCATACTTTGAGAAACACTGCTCTAGGTGATGCATGTCTCCATTCACCAACTTTTGCCAGCAATCATATATTAAAGTTACGAGTAAATGTTCTTGCTTTTTTTTGGCAGAGAATGGAATGTAAAGCTAACATGAAATGTAGAATTGAATCCGGCTTGACATAATTTCATCCTGCCAAATTAAGAGATCATGAAAAAAAAAATTTTTTTGAAATGTTATCATTTTGGTATAATAAAATTCTCCACCATTTACAGAAAATGTGATCAGTCAATATTTTTTTTTTAAATATAGGTTCTGACTGCTGGTTACTAATTAGGCCATAACTTTATATGAAGTTGCACTAATAACTATGTAAATAACACAGAAATAATTGGTATCATAGTTCTTACATTTGTATTAATATTTAACTACTGATGAAGTCCCCTCCATTTTAATATTTAATTCCAATATAAGGCTTTTTACTTGTGACTACTGCACAGCTACTTTCAATTTCATGGATAATTCCAGTGTTAAAACCAACTTATTATAATGATTATAAAATTAAGAAAGCACATAAGTATTCACAGCCTTTGCCATGCGACTCAAAATTTAGCTCAGGTGCATTCTGTTTCCACTGATCATACTTGATGTTTCCACAACCTGATTGTAGTCCACCTGTGGTATATTCAGTTGACATTATTTGTGAAAGGCACACACCTGTCTATATAAGGTCCCACAGTTAATGGTGCATGTCAGAGTTATGAAGTCCAATAAGTGGGATTTAGACCTCCGAGACAGGATTGTAGTGTGGTACAAATCTGGGATAAATATCTGCAGCATTGAAGGTCCCATTGAGCACAGTGGCCTCAACCATCCGTAAATGGAAGAAGTTTGGAACCACCAGGACTTTTCCTAGAGCGGACCGCCTGGCCAAACTGAGCAATCGGGGGAGAAGGGCTTTAGTCAGGGTGGTGACCAAGAACCCAATGGTCACTCTGACAGAGCTCCAGCATTTCTCTGTGGAGAGAGGAGAACCTTCCAGAAGAACAACCATCTCTGCAGCCAGTTGGAAGCCACTCCTCATTAAAAGGCACATGAGAGCCCACCTGGAGTTTGCCAAATGACACTGAAGGACTCCCAGACCATGAGAAAAATGTTCTGGTGTGATGAAACGAAGACTGAACGCTATGGCCTGAATGGCAAGCATCATGTCTGGAGGAAACCAGGCACTGCTCATCAACTGGCCAATACCATCCCTACAGTGAAGCATTGTGGTGGCAGCATCATGCCGTGGGCATGTTTTTAAACAGCAGGACCTGGGAGACTAGTCAGGATCGAGGGAAAGATGAATGTAGCAATGTAGAAAGACAACCTTGCTAAAAACCTGCTCCAGAGTGCTCTGGACCTCAGAATGGTATGAAGGTTCATCTTTCAACAGGAAAGGACACTAAGCACACATCCAAGATTACAAAGGAGTGGTTACAGGACAACTCAGTGAATGTCCTTTAGTGGCCCAGCCAGAGCCCAGACTTGAACCCAATTGAACATCTCTGGAGATATCTGAAAATGGCTGTGAACCAATGCTCCCCTTCCAACCTGATGGAGCTTGAGAGGTCCTCTAAAGACAAATGGGAGAAACTGCCAAAAAATAAGTGTGCCAAGCTTGTAGCATTATACTCAAAACGACTTGATGCTATAATTGCTGCCAAAGGTGCTTCAACAAAGTTTTGTGCAGAGGCTGTGTATCCTTATGTGCATGTGCTTTTTTATTTTCAATAAATACATTTCAAATACACTTCTTTCACATTGTCATTATGTGGTATTGTTTGTAGATTTTAGAGGGAACAATTAATTTAATCAATTTCGGAATAACGGTGTTACATAACAAAATGTGGAAAAAGTGAGGCGCTGTGAATACTTTCCGGATGCACTATACGTATTGAACCATTTTAGCACTTCAGTGCATTAATGATGTTCCATCACTCAATCTCTTATTGTTTATAGTTTAAAAACAATCCTGACTACACAAAAGACAGATTCACAACTTATTTTCATTATAGTCATTCTTGTTCATCCACCAAAGTTGATGATGACTTTGGCACATTTATCATTTTGTTGGGTTTTGAAGAGTGCGCAGATGGCTGAAGAGGCCAATACCTGCCCGGAATTCCCTATGGCACACTGGATAGGTCAGGAAGGATGTAGAACTCTGAGGTGCAGCCACATGTCCTTCCTTGGTAGATTTGCGCTGCTGCCTCTTCAAGATAGCACAGGAGCTTCTCCTGCTCTCACAGAGGATTGCACCATGCTGGACTTATCTTCTCCAGGCAGATCGGTCCTGTGCTAGGGATTCCCAGCTTTTCAGGTTGAGTCCAAAGCTCTTCAAGGAAACTTGAAGAGTGTCCTTGTAGCGCTTTTTGGGGACACTTTGTGCTCGCTTGCCTTTTTTCAGCTCGCCAAAGAAGACTTGTTTTGGAAGTCTCACCTAAGGCATTCTGGTCACGTGGCCAGTCCATCTAAGCTGTTCCTTCGCAAGCATGGTGTAGATGCTGGGGACATTAGCCTTGCTGAGGACATCCGAGTCAGGAATTCTGTCTTGCCACTTGATCCTCAGCAGTTTCCTCAGACAGCTCATTAACTAAAAATGTTGCGTTATGCGTTACAGCTGGATTCCTTAATTCTCTCACCCAACCCTAAGATGGGGTACAAACCATTTATTTTTAAACATCTAAGCCACATCATTTGTTCAAATAGCATTTACTCCCGCGTGTGTCATGTGATTTTCTAATCTGCCAATTGGAAAATGTGGGATTAGTATTAAAAAGCATTTAGCTCGTAACTACACAGATGCGTAAGCACATTGAACAATATACAGTAGATTTAAAACCATGGTAAATTGATCACCCTGCCTGTGTCTTTACTGACTGCTGAATCAGCCAATTGATCATTCAGTATTTCCCAATGAGAGACATGAGAATTACTGGTTTTCAGTAACTTTCTAAACCACACACATGCGTGATCCCACACACACATCACGCATTAGACAGAAATTAAGAGGGGAGAGCTTGTTTGATTTTTGAGGATCAAAATATTCAGATAAATTAAAAGCTTGCAAATTGAAATTGAATTTCATGGTCAATAAGCCTTTTGTTTTCAGAACACAAGACAATATTTCTTTCTGCATATTCTTTTATTTTTCTTTGTAAAAAATACCCAGCATAATCCTGTGTTAACGTGACCTCTGTACTTGGACAGGTGCGGGATGGTGAGGGGCACTCGTATGATTCCTCCAACCACATGTTGCTAATCCATCTGGTCCTTATTAAACTGCTCATCCAACACTGAAAACTTAAGTCAGCACATGCTTCGAAGGATTACACCTATCAACTATATTAACGCGATTAAAGTCACAGGTGCCCAATCTGCACGCAAGGAATTGCTGGAGAGAAATTTGGCAAAATATGTTAATCTGGTTTACCTAGCCCATTTCTATAGTGACAAGGACTCAAATAGTAAACTAAATCAAGGCAAATGTAAGGACCTTGTAGTTAAACAGAATATATATGTATTACCATGTTCTAGCTGTGATTTTCTAATCAAGTGAACCCAGTTAGAGTAGCAGCACCTATTTTTTTTTTTCGCAGCTTGAAAGGTGTTATGCATAATGTATACAGTGCCCTCCACTAATATTGGGACCCTTGGGAAGCAAATTGAGCTGTGAAAAAGTTATCTTTGTTTATCCCCTTGATCTTACATTTTAAAATGTATATTAAAAAAAATCTAACAATTAAATAAAAAAGAAAGAAAAATTAAAGTCTTAAAAAAAAATTAAAGACACATTTTTTGGCACCCTATCATTTAATAAATACAGTGGCCTCAAATTACTACCTTGACTGGGAATTCACAAACAATACTGTAAAACAAACAATACAACTATAGAGATACTCAAAATACCAACATGTGAGAAATACTGTACTTTATTAAGGCATCAATGGAACCAACTAAAATAATTTATTATTGTATTATTATATGATTAAAAAAATGATTAATGTCCTTCAAGGTTTCACAATCAATGGTGCCCTTAAAGGTTATTGTAATTAACATAAACTAAAACTAAACCAGCAATGAAATTCCACTTATTGAATTTAATCTAAGGCTTAAGGAACTATATTGAGCCATTACATCACTTCCTTTTACACTCAGGTATAAAAACGAGGTAACACACATGCAAAATCCCTTTGTCAACCTACACCATGAACAAAATAAAAGTACTAGCAGTTTAAAAGACAAAGATGGTCGTAGACCTTCATTAATCTGGTAATGGCTACAAGAAGATCCACAAAGAATTGAATATACCACTAAGCACTGTCAGGACAATTATAAAAAAATTCAAAAGATATGGAACAGTTAAACTGTAGCGGACGCAAATGCATTTTGTGCCCAGGGTAGGGAGGAGGATGGTAAGAGAAGCAACCAAATCCCCAAGAATCACTGTCAACGAATTGCAGGCCTTAGTGGCATCTTGGGGTCACCAGGTTTCAAAAACCACAATCAGACGCCACCTCCACTTTGAAAGCGTTGCCAGAAGAAAGACCTTTCTGACACCAAGTCTGCATAGAGGACAAGTCTAAAATCCTTCCAAATGTGTTTCTTAACCTTGTCAAACAGTACAGGAAGAGATTCCATGCTGTTATCCTTGCCAAAGGTGGTTGCACTAAGTACTGAATAAGGAGTGCCAATAATTATGGAACCTTGATTTTGTTTAAATTTATTTTTTTGTTTAAAAGTTGTTGGGTTAGTTCCATTGCAACAATAATAAAGTGCGGTGTTCCTCACTTGTTGGTATTTTGAGTTTCTCTACGATTATATTGCTTATGTTTTTAAAGTGTTGTTTGTGATTTTCCAGTCAGGGGTCCCAGTCATTTTGGAGCCCACTGTAATTGTGCATCCTCCCAGATATAACAGCTCAGAGTCATCTCCTTTAATGCTTAATGAGGTTGGAGAACACAGGGACATCTGAGACTATTCCTCCATACAGAATCACTACAGAGCCTTCAGATTCTGAGGTCCACACTTTCTTTTGGACTTTACTCTACAGATAATTCCACAGGTTTCCGATGACCATGTGTGTCAAACCTCATCTGTGGGACCCCGGCCATCATACACTTTCGTTGTAGTTTTGAACTGAGAATAGTTTTGAGAACAACTGTTTTAAGTAGTTTAGTTCATAGCCATGGCAAAACCCTTTTTGTGTTTATTTTGAGTTGCGCTTTGGATTATTGTCCCACTGGAAGATATTTATCCATCCATCCATTTTCGTCCACTTATCCGGGATCGGGTCGCGGGGGCAGCAGCTCCAGCAGGGGACCCCAAACATCCTTTTCTCGAGCCACATTAACCAGCTCCGACTGGGGGATCCCGAGGCGTTCCCAGGCCAGGTTGGAGATATAATCTCGCCACCTAGACCTGGGTCTTCCCTGAGGCCTCCTCCCAGCTGGATGTGCCTGGAACACCTCCCTAGGGAGGCGCCCAGGGGGCATCCTTACCAGATGCCCAAACCACCTCAACTGGCTCCTTTCGACGCAAAGGAGCAGCGGCTCTACTCTGAGATCCTCACGGATGACTGACCTTCTCACCCTATCTCTAAGGGAGACGCCCGCCACCCTCCTGAGGAAACCCATTTTGGCCGCTTGTACCCTGGATCTCGTTCTTTCGGTCATGACCCAGCCTTCATAACCATAGGTGAGGGTAGGAAGAAAGACTGCCCGTTAGATTGATAGCTTTGCCTTCTGGCTCATATATGCGATATATTGAGTGTAGTACCAATCTCCCGCTCCATTGTCCCCTCACTCGCGAACAAGACCCAAAGGTATTGGAACTCCTTCACTTGGGGTAAGGACTCATTCCCTACTTAGTAGGCACTCCATCGGTTTCCTGCTGAGAACCATGGCCTCAGATTAAGAGGTGCTAATCCTCATCCCAGCCGCTTCACACTCTGCTGCGAACCGATCCAGTGAGTGCTGAAGGTCACAGGCCAATGATGCCATCAGGACCACATCATCCGCAAAAAGCAGCGATGAGATCCTCAGCCCACCGAACTGCAACCCATCCCCACCCCGACTACGCCTCGATATCCTGTCCATAAATACTACAAACAGGATTGGTGACAAAGCGCAGCCCTGGCGGAGACCAACCCTCACCTGAAACGAGTCCGACTTAATGCCGAGAACCCAGACACAGCTCTCGCTTTGGTCGTACAGAGATTGGATGGCCCTAAGAAGGGACCCCCTCACCCCATACTCCCGCAGCACCTCCCACAGTATCTCCCGGGGGACCCGGTCATACGCCTTCTCCATATCCACAAAACAGATGTAGACAGGATATGCATACTCCCAGGCCCCCTCCAGGATCCTTGCGAGAGTAAAGATCTGATCCGTTGTTCCACGACCAGGACGATATCCGCATTGTTCCTCTTCGACCTGAGGTTTAACTATCGGCCCAACCCTCCTTTCCAGCACCTTAGAGTAGACTTTACCAGGGAGGCTGAGAAGTGTGATACCCCTGTAATTGGCACACACCCTCTGGTCCCCCTTTTTGAACAGGGGTTGGAAGATATTTCATATATTTTTAATATACATGTTGGAGTCCATGA
The DNA here is from genome assembly GCA_016801145.1 of Umbra pygmaea. Taxonomy (NCBI): domain Eukaryota; kingdom Metazoa; phylum Chordata; class Actinopteri; order Esociformes; family Umbridae; genus Umbra; species Umbra pygmaea. The sequence continues at coordinate 52,498 of JACXGM010000728.1, read as the reverse complement.
TACCAGGTATCCTAACAAGTTGTCCAGAGCCTTTGAAAGAAGAAAACAAGCCCAACAGTGGGGATGAAGCACTTTTCTGCATGGCTATATTTCTTTCTATACCAAACCCACATCTCGTTTTTGTTTCCAAAAAGCACAATTTTTGTCTCATCTGGCTGTAGAACCCGGTCCCTTTTAAAGTTCCAGTGAGGTATGGCAAATCATAGGCACTTGATTTTGTTGTTTGAGAACAGCAAAGGCTTTTTGTCCTTGTAAAACTCCCAAACAATGTGTGGTTATCTATGTGGTGTCTGATAGTAGTTTTGAAGACATTCTAACCCCAACTAACATCTGCAATTCTCCTGAGCCCTATACTACAAAGCAGGATTTGGGGATAGCGAGCAAACTTCAGGTTGAACCATAGGTTTCCAGTGACATGACAGTGGCTGACTTATTTCCTAGTTACATTGTCATGGTAACTTTTACACGATAACATGATTATCCATCCTGCCACGCCACTCTTCAGCACCTCCTTGTGTCCAGATTGGGCGCCTGGAAATTCAATCGCAGAAGTATAGTTGGTGAACATAGTCATCTGTGAATGATCTGACTAAAGGCTTCCGTGTTGGATGAGCATTGTGAAAAGAAAAAAAATTGGTGGCTGGGTGTCATGTGGTTGGATGAACCATGTGCGTGCCCCTTGCCATCTCTAAGGAGCTGTGAAGCTGCCAACAAAACAGGTTAGTAGGAATTGGGATGGGAAGAAAAAAAATGCTGCACACCTAAGAAAATGTAGAGTACATATAACACGAAAAATGCCCCGCTGACTGACCAATCAATTCATGGTGCGTTGATAGTGTAGGGTACCTAAAAAAGCAAGAACATTAAGAGACCGACACACCTGTTTGCTTCTTCTGATGATTATCTTTATGAAAGAAATAGATTCTTACAACATTGAGCTATTTTCTTATAACCATTTCCTGATGTGTGCAGCTCAAAAATGTTTTTTTGTTGCACATCATTACTACCCTGGAAATCCAGAGTTCTCGCGAGAGCACAATTTGAATTTGCTCAGCAAGTTACTCTGGCACAGAGTAATTCTGCTCATTAACTATGCCCTTGTAGCCGAGCTGCACCAATTACATCGGTGTATCTGATATAGGCATGCCAGAAGCGTGTTAAACAGATGACGACAGCGCTGCAACCTCGAAGTCATTAGTAAACATTGTAAGATCGTAATAACACCAGTTGTTTAAAACGGCTTTGGCCATTACAATGAACGAGTTAGACTTGGCTTTTTGTCTAAAAGAGGGACAGAAGATGGTGCTCGAATTGTTCCTTTTTAGGAAGGACATTTTTGCTGTTTTTGCAAGAGTTTATTCTACCAGTTAGCTCCGCCATAGGTGCTTAGCGAAAAACCACTGGTGATAGGTCGTAGTTATATCCAATTGCGTACAGTGAGATTTTCAAATGCATACTTGGTGCCGCCCCTCGAGCTGGGTCATTTTCATTACTAGATCCCAGACCCTTATATCCTCCGGATTTGGGTCTGGATTTTTCCAGGCTACATCATTACTGTATTCTCAGGTCTTCCTATAGTGATGACTGACTATGGGAATTTGGATTCTGTCACCTGGTATTTATACCCCGTCGAAACAGAAAGTTATGGCTTACCACTTAAGTGTTGCTGCACACTCAGGTGAACTTGTAAAATATCAATGGCCATATGCTTGCCAATAGTTATTTTTTACTTTTTTCTGAGGAAAGATTTTTTTTTTTTTTTCACTTTGTTTTCAATCACAATTGTTTTCAAGGTTCAGTTTTTGTAAATATTTCAAATGAAAGTTAAAGGATCAATATCGTCTGCATATGTTATTCCTGTATTCTGTACCATATTTTAGCGCATAAAGTGGGCACCCAAGATTAATGCGCACCCTTGTACATCAGGCAGAAATCTTGGTTTATGTAAAAAAAATCAGCATTGTGCGCATCCTTACAAAGCACACAATTATTTCATTCAATTTCATTGATAGGCACTGAGCTAGTCATTGTGTTACAAATGTTAAACACCCAACCCCCACGTTCTGATTATATAAAACCAGCTATTCCCAAAATGGAGTACCCGCATTAATGTTCGTGCATACATGAAAAACTTGTGGTTCAACGTATATTTCAATATTCAAACTGGCCTATACATTTAAGTGATTTTTTTTCATGTCTGAACTGGCAAAAATAATCAGTAACTAGTGTCTATATATATTATCAAGCTTGCAATTTTTTTCCTACATTTGTACTTACGAAGAGAATTAAGAATGCGTGTATGGGAAAAATCAGTGGGATTAATCAAAAGATCCTATGACTGTTTTATGCACACCGGTAGGAAATCCCAATTGATGAATACTGACTTACTGTCAGTGTTGGTGCACAGTTTCTACGGTTTGCCTATTATCACACCCCTAATTATCTGTGGGAAACATAAGCTACAATGAAGTTCATTAAATATAAGACACAATTCAAATTTCCAAGCTAGACAGAAGGTGCCATGTAGTGTAAAATGACGAGTGCATGATGGTGACTCGCTTCACCGGTAAAAAGTAAAACTTTGCTAAAGATAAAAGTGTATTGCATTGAGAAATATGCTGTTCTTCAAACTAATGTTTTCAATAAACAATAATAGGCATCCGTAGTAGCGTCATAATTTAGCCTAAATAAATGCCATTATATTTGTCCTGCTGAATAAATCGTATTCCAACCTCATGCAATCATATTTAGAAGCACATTTTCTGCTTATTACCACCGGTAAATTGAGTGGAATGCTGTTTGATTCACATTGCCTACTGTACTATTCTTTGGGTGGGCTTTTGTGTCAATCTGGGTGCCATCTACAGTATTCACCTGACCGTTTTTTAGAAGGCATATATGTAATGTAATTTAAACTCATTGTGATTCCGAACTTTTGAGCAATGTGCGTAATAGTGTATGGAAAAAGTATAACACATCCATACACTCATACTGTATGATCATACTGAATAGTGCCCCTAGCACTAACCCAATTAGTTACTTTTATTTCATTATTTACGTCAAAACGAAGTCTGCTGAGCCACTAGATTTGTTAAAGGGTTTAGCCTACTTTTTGAATTCTGATGGTCTCTATAATTATTCAACAATGGTTTACACATCTATAATGAAACAAGTGACAGTTTTAAATTGCTATCTTGTTTCTAAAATATGTGTATTAAGGTCAAAACGAAGTCTGCTGTGTATATAGTAAATCTTTCATTGTAAGAATAATAACAGCACGGGTGGGTGAATACCGTGCTACAATTAATATAACTATGAATTTGTATTTATCTATTTAATGTAAATAACATAAAACAAACAGACATTGTAGTTTGAGTATTGGGCTGAAGGAGTACTTACAACAAAATTATATTAAATTAACGACACAATTGAACAAGTCATTAATAAAACAAGTTATGTTATGTTGTTATAGATTGCTTCGAACTGCACATCATTACAATTTTGAGCATCTCCCATACTGTTTCTTAAATATGTTTTCAAGCACTTCACACTTCAGAAAGGGAGGGTTGGCCATCGTTTAAACGATGAGAGAGCTAAGCTTATTCGTGGGGGTGATAGCCCTGTCTTACCCCAGCTTGCTGCCACTGCTACAGGCCGGTTAAATTCCGTTGGAATTCCACACAACGTGAAGTAATAGTTAATCTGTCCAATAAAATTATAAATTGTTTTCAAAAACATGAAAGATTTGGGTGGTAGTTATATAAGCTTATGTGCTGTTTAAGTGTGTAGCCTTTGTGATCTAACTGTATATGATTTTTTTACTTTACATATGGTAATTGTCCAGTTTGTAGTTTGATTTGCCTACTGGAGGTCTTTTCTCAAGTACTCAATAAAAACAAACATCTATTGTTTTTCTGGGTGGATGACAATTAGCCTATTTAATATTTGACATTATGTTGATATTCATCCAGACACTAGTTTGTGATTTTTGCCAGACACTAGTTGGTGATTATTTTTGCCAGTGTGACTGGACTATTCAGACTGGAAAACATCACTAACGTATAGGCACGTTTGAATATTGAAATACATGTTGAACCACAATTTATTTCATATCCCACTTTGGGAATAACTGGTTCATAACAACAGTACAGAATAAGAATGACTGTAGTTATCTTGTGTAAAAAAACATTCTATATACCGCGCCACCAAATGTAGTGCGCAGGGTGTGTGCGCCGTTTGTAAAAACGTGGATATTGCACGCGGTATATTTGCTAAAATATGGTAACTGAGAAACATGGGATTTCTTCTCACTTAACTGCATAAATATTATCTTGCTCAAAGCGTCAGAATGTAACGTTCTTCTCTCTTTTCGCCACCATCGCGCGGTTGTGTACAATATTGTTTAATAATTAATAATTTTATATACTTTGAAAACCATGCTTGAGAACACTAGTGACTTATATTCCCATCTAACACAAATGCCTTTTAATTAAACATGTATTTTGTGTATAGTTTTGAATAGGCATCGATTGGTTTAACAAGTTAGATTGGACATCAATTAAACCAATTAAACCAGTACTCGTTTGGTTCCATTTCAGTATACTATTACTGTAGGCTAATTTGATGATGAATTATTTATTATATGTAATATTTATACACTGTAGCTATTCACTATTTACCCCTTGTGAAGAAGTTTCAATTTAAAATGGGTTGCATTTCTCTGATTGCCTCCCTGTGTAGAGGAAAGCAGATCGGATAAAAGTTCAGGTTGATAGGAACAGTTCTCTTGGAACAAAAGAAGTAAATATTTACCCACGATTCTACCCTATTACCTACCATGTAGAGTTTTGATTTTATTGCTCTCCAGTTTTATTCTAGCTATACACTTTCCCTGGCTTCTCTGCAGACACAAATAGTCCTCGAGACTTTAGATGCTGCAGCGTGTGACAAGGAGCAGCTCACGACGGATGGGTTGCATGCAGTTGCTTTGCAGTTTGCTATCTATTTGTATCACTAGAGGATGTTCTTCCTCCAAAAAAATGATCGGCCATAATAGGCGAGCAAAAAGGCAGATTAATAATTATTTTGAAAACTCATAATCGGCCAGGCCGATCAATTTGCAGACCTCTATTGTGAACCACTACCAAGGCAGAAGTGGTATGCTCAACTGTTTTTCCTTATTTTCACCCATCTGCAACTGAACATCTATTTGGACAAAATTGCATTCTGAAGCCCACACCCGAAAAAAAATAATATAGAAAACACTACAGTAATATACAGTTTCAATATGATAAAATGTATCATTTACTGACTTTAAATGCTGTCTCAAGAAATGTTCATAGGTATTTGTCATGTTAATACTCCCTTTAAAATGCAAGGTAAGACATTGACTTTCGGCATAAGTGAATACATACATACATTTTCGTCCGCTTATCCGGGGTCAGGTCGCGGGGGCAGCAGCTCCAGCGGGGGACCCCAAACTTCCCTTTTCCGAGCCACATTAACCAACTTCGACTGGGGGATCCCGAGTAATGAAAAGAGAAAAAACAGCCTGTGATTTATATATTAATACAACTGCCATGGTTTGTTCATCCTAGTGGAAAGCAACTGACAGTAGAGTGAAATCACAACTTGTTTTCTAATGTGTGCGTTGTTCACCTATCGTAATAAACACATCATCCTTAGCTCACTTTGAATGTTTCGCTCACCTCTCGTAAATAAACACATCTTCCTTAGCTTACATTTGAATGTGTCACTCTGTGTCTGTGATCTTCTATACAGGATAACTTACCTGCCACAGCAGTAATTTGCCAGCTAGCTCAGCTATTGGGTGAAAAGCCTAGTTATTATTCATGCGCACATGCGCCACCATTTCGTTTGTTATTGTTGTTGCCGATCAATTACAAATTGGAATCGATATTGTCAAAACTGCGGGTGGTGATAAGGCGCTAAATATCGAGTTAAGAAGTAAGAAAAAAATGAAGGGCAAAAATACAGCAGAATCTAGGGAGACAGATGACAAAATAAAGCAGAATCTAGGGAGACAGATATGTAGGGAGAGGAAAGGCACAGACCGGGGCTTAAATACCCGTTACCAGGGGGCATGTGTGCACCGGAGTCAGGAGCTTAGACCACTACACAAACTTCAGCACAGGTTACAAAATATATTTGAACAATTTGCCTCACAGCTGTTTCTTATTGTGCTAGTGTGTTTGTTTGCAGTGTTATGAAAGGCACAAAATGTAGTTTCTAAAACAATAACAAAATATGTACTTTTCCACTAACTTTCAAACCCAGAGAAATTTGTAATATAATTCAAAGACACAGGACATTTCATTTTGTCTTCCCTCAATGGCATCATATAACCTTTGACTGATCTAGTTGCTATAAGTTCCAGGGAACCGCCAAACATAACGTGAATAAAGTTATAACATTTTAAACAATACATTACTTTGTCAGTGAACATTTTTTCTGCCGGAGATGCTAGATTGGAAGGTTGTCATTGACGACGGTAACAAACCCATAATCCCACGCTACTTCCCGACGTGATCCAAGTACATCTTTTGCTATTGTTTTGATTGAGAGTCCCCTAGCGGCCAAAAACTACATATTGTACGTTTAAGAGAGCTGTTAATTTGCCATATGTTGCTAGTCTGACAATGTGAGAATCAAAGAAGTGTCAAAGTCAAGCTGAACATCAAGGCAATTAAATAATATATATACAATAGGAATGAGAACCCTCAAATTGTGTCAAGGTGTCTATAAAGGTATGTTACCTCATAGTCATTGATTTATTTTAATTTCAAGGTGATGCAATACAGAGCCTCAACAAAATAGTCACTGTCCAAGTCTTTCTGGAGTTTAAACTAAAATGTTAAAAATTTAAGTGAAATATAAATTACAGGAGGCACTTGAAGTCCACCTGGGAGACCCTGGACTCTGTGAGATGACGACTGCACAGCTTCAGAAAACCCCTGAGCCAATGAAGAATGGTACCGTAAATGACTCATTAGATATTATTCTCCAAACTTTAAGATGTTATTTGACTTTTGTTTACCTGCTAGTTTTCAGGTACTTACATTTATCCAAAGCTAATTTTCATTGTGTTTTGCTACTGTGATACTTTAAGGGTGAGAAAATTAAGATTAATTTAATCTGATGTGCCATTTATTATATACGGTTATTATGCAATTTGTACTGGACTTGAACCTTTATTTTAAATCAGTACTGCATAACAACTATTTATGCCTTTCCAGTTTAATCTGAAATATATTTTCAGATCAAAATAAACACTTTTTTAGAGACTTTGGCCCTCATTTATCAAACGTGCTTATGACCAAAAAAAAAGGCGTAGGACGAGCGTATGCTGATTTCTATGCAAAGCAAGGCATTTATCAATTTGAACGTGAGTGTAGGCTGCGAGAAAATCTCACGTCTGGTCTGACCTCGTCTACGCAAATTTTCCAGTGTGATTAGTGTAACCACCCGGTTCAGTGAATTGTTGTACCAGCGATCATGCACACACAAGAATGTGTGTGCATCGCAACTACCCCATATTGCAAGTAACATTTCAGAATTACAAATTAATTGTATTTAGCACATTGCTATTAAGTGGTTTATTATTTCCCTTTCACTTCAAGATGGCCTAGAACACTAGGGCTTAAAACGCATACAAGTATTTCAGTCTAAAAAATATATATATATATATTAGGTTAATCAATTTGTAATATGATTAGTGAAATGTTAATTCAGTCACCTATTTAAACAAGTGCTTTGGCAGTCCTGATGTCGAAGCAATAGCAGATCTGGCTCTTAAGAGGACCTTAAATCACGCTCTCTACTTTGGGGTTTTTGGCCACTGGGACCTTTCAGCGGGAGATCGGGGACAGGTCTGGTATATCACAGCTAACAATAAGTCAAAGTATGCCAGCATTTTTAGTGGCTGTCAAGTCCCTTTCTGCTAGGTATATTAAATTTCCGTATGATGATGCTCAGCAAACTGTGATTAAAAGTCAATTTTAGGAGATTGCTGGGTTTCCAATTGTGATTGGGGCAATTGTACTCATGTGCTTCTGTAGCCACCATCCATGAATGATTACACATTTATCAATCGCAAAAAATTCAATCAACGTTCAGATCATATGTGATGCCAGGATGTTTGTTCTGAATATGGTAGCCCGGTGACCTGGGGGGACACGCAACTCTTATTTTTCAAAACTGCAGCGTTGGAACAGGCTACAGAAGGGCGCACTGCATGGCTGGAGTCATCTCCTCAGTGAGTTACGCCCTCATACAATTATTATAAAAGTTCTACATAGTTTGTTGGTGAAACGGTTTGATGTGATTCCTCTAGGGGATAAAGGTCTTCACCTGAGTACCTTATAACACTGCTTGCAAATCCCCAAACGAGCAGAAGCGCAGGTTCAACAGTGCGCACACAAACCACAGTGGAGAGATGTATAGGTTTGCGCTAGGGCAGGTGGCTCTGTCTTGGTTTAAGGCATGCAAGGTTCTCCACAATATTGCGCTGGAGAACGGGGTGCCATTCAATGAAGATCCATGGCCACAACAGCCACCATTGAGGGCTCTATGATGGAGACAGGATCTAATTCTGCGCTTCTTATATAGTAAGTGCTATCTTTGGGTAAGATGGCTACTTAAAAAATACAATGTGGAATGTTTATTTAAAATAATTCATTTATTTGAAATGCACTTCAGGTTCTCGTTTATTGCTTTCAATGACAATGTAGCAGTAACCTCAGTCCACACGCATTTTTACTTGATCCATTGATGCCTGATTTTAAGTGTCCAAATAAAACCAAGTGTTTGGCCTCCACCTGAGACCACCTGAATTCGAGCTCAGACAAATTCCATTTATTTGCCGGATGTCGCTTATCCATGTTGTAAATTCTAAGGGCAAGGCCTCTAAACCGTGCATATATGTGGCCGTGATATTTAAATTATGATTGGTTTCAACCGTCTGATTTATCAACACCCGTTCATTCGTACGCTGGAATTGGAGTGATACAAAAATGTTTTGAAAATCACACGTGAGCACTGTCATAAGATGATTTCTGCACTCAGATCTACGCTGGTTTCTACGCACGTTTGATAAATGAGGGCCAATGACTGGACTCTAAATAGGCTTATTTAAGGCCTGCCAACACAATGACCTGATATTGTTGTGAATGTATTAAACTGTAATAGATTCAAATCAGTTTTTACAGCAACATTACAGTGACAGATGACAGCATGAGTGTTTGCATCACTGATATTAATGCCCAAAACATAACATTACTAACTGCTGAAAGTTTGTTTCTGTTATATTTAAATTAATAAACTTTTTTTTAAACTGTCGGAAATGTATATTGATTCAAATTGATTTTGCTGAAAGGCTAGCCTATTTGCCAAGGTATTTTATGAAGGCATGGAAAATCAGTCAAAAAATTACCAGATTAGTATTCAGTTGATAGATTATTTTTGTACATATTAACACAGCAGTCAGTATATATTGGGATTATTCCAGAAACATTTTTGAGCCATGATGATTTATAGGGTAAATTGGTTAACCTATATTTGTCTCTTTTAGTTGAAACCAGAGCTGAAAGAATAGCTGCTTTTGAGAAGGTTCTTTTAGGTGATCTGAAGGTTATGAGGCATCGGCAGGTCATTCATCCAGTGTTGCAGGAAGGTAACATTAAATTGGAATGATTTACTCAGATTTTTGCATTAGCACGGTTTAACGTTGCTTTCCGTGATGTTTTATTTATTATGCGTGGACTTTACAAGACTGCTGATCCTTTGTCTGTGTTTTATAAAGTTGGACTGAAGATGAGTTTACTGGATCCCAGTCTGGTAATTGACTTGCAGTATTTGGGTGTCCGTCTACCTCTACCTCCACCCATTCTTTGTCCAGGACCAAGATCTGCAGGATCTTCTCAAAGTTAGTAATGGTTTCTTTTTTGAGTTCATATTTTGTTCAAATTGTTAAAGAGAATATTTCAATGTTTATATGAGATTATTTAATAATTTAAACCTTTTTGTAGGTGGATCAGTCCCATATGTTTCCAGGACGGGCAAGACAACAGACCCCACTCAAATCAAGGGTTGGAGAGAGAAGTTAGTCCCATTAGATTCTCCATCCTCCTCCAAGACTGAAGGTAGATGCACTGAAATATTTTTCTGATTTGGTTATCTACTTAATACTTGAGTACAACTTCAGTGAGGGAAAAAATATTTGATCCCCTGCTGAGTTCGTACGTTTGCCCACTGACAGAGAAATGATCAGTCTATAATTGCAATAACAACAAAAAAATCCAGAAAAATGCATGTAAAACAAATTATAAATTGATTTATATTTCAAAGAGTGAAATAAATATGTAATCCTTTGCAAAACATGATTTAGTTTTTGGTGGCAAACCCTTGTTGACAATCAGAGGTTAGACGTTTCTTGTAGTTGGCCTCCAGGTTTGCACACATCTCAGGAGGGATTTTGTCCCACTCCTCTTTGCAGATCCACTCCAAGTCATCAAGGTTTCGATGCTTACGTTTGGCAACTCAAACCTTCTGCTCCCTCCACAGATTTTCTATGGGATTAAGGTCTGGAGACTGGCTAGACCACTCCAGGACCTTAATGTGCTTCTTCTTGAGCCACTCGTTGCCTTGCCTGTGTGTTTTGGGTCATGATCATGCTGGAATACCCATCCATGACCCATTTTCAATGCCCAGGCTGAGAGGAGGTTCTCACCTAAGATTTGATGGTACATGGCCCCGTCCATCATGCCTTTGATGCAGTGAAGTTGTCCTGTCCCCTTAGCAGAAAAACACCACCAAAGCATAATGTTTCTGTCTCCATGTTTGACAGGCGGGATGGTGTTTTTGGGGTCATAGGCAGCATTCCTCCTCCTCCAAACATGGCGAGTTGAGTTGATGCCAAATAGCTCGATTTTGGTCTCATCTGACCACAACACTTCCACCCACTTTTCCTCTGTATCATTCAGATGTTCATTGGCAAACTTCAGACAGGCCTGTACATGTGCTTTCTTGAGCGGTGGGACATCGCATGCGCTGCATGATTTCAGTTGTTCACGGCATAATGTGTTACCAGTTGTTTCTTTAGGTGACTATGGTCCCAGCTGCCTTGAGATCATTGACAAGACCCCCCCTGTGTAGTTCTGAGCTGACTTCTTACCGTTCTCATGATCATTGCAACTCCACCAGGTGAGATCTTGCATGGAGCCCCAGACCGAGGGAGATTGACAGTTATTTTGTGTTTCTTCCATTTGCGATTAATCGCTCCAACTGTTGTCACCTTTTCACCAAGCTGCTTGGCGATGGTCTTGTAGCCCATTCCATCCATGTGTAGGTCTGCTATCTTGTCCCTGACATCCTTGGAGAGCTCTTTGGTGTTGGCCATGGTGGAGAGTTTGAAATTTGATTGATTTCTTGTTTCTGTGGACAGGTGTCTTTTATACAGGTAACAAGCTGACATTAGTAATACTCCCTTTAAGGGAGTGCTCCTAATCTCAGCATGATGCCTGTATTAGAGGCAAGGGAGTGTTCCTAATCTCAGCTCGATGCCTGTATTAGAGGCAAGGGAGTGCTCCTAATCTCAGTTTGATGCCTGTATTAGAGGCACCTGGGAGCCAAAAATCTTTCTGTTTGAGAGGGGATCAAATACTTATTTCACTAATTGTTCTGCAAATCAATTAATAACTTTTTTGAAATGTTTTTTTTTCTGGATATTGTTGTTATTCTGTCTCTCACTGTTCAAATAAAACTACCATTCAAATTATGAACTGATAATTTCTTTGTCAGTGGGCAAATATAAAATCAGCAGGGGATCAAATATTTTTTCCAGTCACTGTAAACCTTCATTTTGTTTGAAATATTCCATGGTGCTTTGAAGGTGCTGAAACAAGAAGGAATTGATGGAGTATACAGATGTCTGTCATCTAATTTTGAGGCACTCATACCGCGTCAATGAAATGGAACATATAATAAACTATTAGATGTATAGTGGCTCCAGACCATTCAAAATGATATACTGAGCAAATACACCCAGTTTCTACTGTATAATATGTGATCTAGTGCCTCACATGCCTAAGCACAAAAAAATGCATATGCTAGTTTCTAAGCAAACAGAAAACAAATTTGACGTGAGAACGTGGCGCCTCCAAGCACACTTTGACCTAAGGGTGCACCAATTCTTTTCATTGTCGAAACCAATCCGAGGACAGAACTTTGAGTACCGATCAATACAAAGTACTGATCCAATTCCAGTGTTTTAATGCTACATAATGTAAAACTTGCATTCACCCATTGTGCTGTCAGACTTAATAGAGACATGGGACACGTGTCTGTATTGAATCTAATTGCAGTTAAATTTTACCAAAAGGTAATTATTCTACTGTTCAGGAAGGCCGTTTCAGACACATTGACTCAGCTAGGCTTGTGGATACCCACATTTTACCAGCCATTATATTGTTCATCCAACAGAGTTTCATATTTGAGAAGTGCAAAGCTTTTCACTTAACACTTAACTTATGCCAAAATATTGGTTTATTAGATTTTAATTTTATTTTTGTACCTTTATTTTAAAAATATTATTTTTATTTATTTAGGGACTGTTCTTTATTTAAGGGGCTACTGGAGGAGTTTTGGGATATTTAGTCAAAATAGACCTGACCCTCCCCTTCGCCAGCAATATATCTTTCTATGACCCTCCAAAATGATTGGGAAAAGAGGCATGACCCTCCCCAACAATTTATTGATGCCTTCTGTACTAGTTTGCCCTTGGCAAAGATGTACAGATAGCCACTGGTTTTTTACAATCATGACTTAATCTTTGCTTTCTCAACATACACATCACACTCCACCAAGATGATTGCCATTTCAATAGATTTACTCACTAACATTGTTGTGGAAACACAATAAGCATACCTGCCAACCTTGAGAAATGTTTATGAGTACCACTTCTGCACGAACACAGCGTTTCACAGCGGTCCACAGCATTTGGGAAGTGGGCATTCCACCATTTCAATAAGCCCACAAAAAACAACATATGCACACTTATAAAATGACTTATATAAATTATTTGTAAATGATACAGTGACTACTCTAATAGGGCCCTTTCCCATTGCTTGTATTCAACAACCAAAAAATCTTTTCTGAGAGTCTTATGAAATCCTAAAACTGACTGTACTCAGTGGCAATTTTAACTATAGAATTAGAATGAAAACATACCATTAGTGTCTGCTATTTTTATTATTACTAGAGGGTAGGGCACTCCAATTATAACATTTCCAATTATTGGGATCGATACTGTGGCAGTCTCCAGTTCATGTAGTTTTTCCCCCGTGACGTTTTCAATCTAAACAGAAGGGCTGGGTGTGCATTATAGTCAATCCTGCAATTATATTTTTATTAAATAGTAAGTCTGCCTCCGTACCCAACATCCCCAGCACCTCCTTCTATCAGCTAAGGCTTGCTGCACTAACGTGAAACATTGCTGTACGTAACGTGCTGTCACATGAATCACACAAGTGTGCAAGCACTATATAGGACAACGCATTTAACAACTATAGCTATCTGTGTCTTTTTAATGAGCAAGGTCTCTCTACAGCTAGTTGACTAAAAATGTGAAGTTAGTTAGCTGCACAAGTGCCAGGTAGCTAACCTACCTGCGTTATTAACATTATTTACTGTAGCTAGCTACCTAGCTACATTGTTAAGATGTCAGCAGAAAAGCTAGCAAACCATGACAGTGTTGGTTAGCTATGTGCTTGAGTAGCCCCTTTTCAAACATGTATTGGCAAACAGTTTGGTCAATTTCCCTACCAGTTTCCTAACGCATCAGTGGTGGGTCATTGTCAACGGACAAGGTGGAGCTGCCATGAGTGAATCCAGCAGCTGTATCACGATTGCTAAATAGAGACCCATCACCAACGGGAGAAGCAGGTGCATGAGTTTTTTTTTCCTTCGCCCGAATCCTGTAAATGACTCAGCACTAGTAATAATAGCGTTAACAGTGAATAAAAAAAACAGTATTTCATACCAGCATACTTTGACTTGAAATTGCGTAAATGGTATGCAAAATGCGTGCAGATTGGCAGGTATGAATAAGCATGGAAACAAAATGCACACTTCCTGCATTACAGCATTACTTCAAATACTAAGTTACTCCATTAGTAAACTAGTATTCCCATGAAATAAAACAATTAAACATTAAGACCACTCAACAAAGCACACTAGGGTAATAACTAGGGCCAGGCACAGACATTTTGGGGGGCAGGGGCTCAAGTAAAAATAAGGGCACCCTACACGTGCACGCATGCATGCATAGACACACAGACACACCCTTTCCAAGTGTCCATTATTTCCATTTCCCAATGTTTCCACAAAACCATTTATATTCACACAATATGTTCTGAACTTGGGCCTAGTTTAGTCTCTAACACACTATTCATTTAAAAAAGCACCAATTTAAAACGTTTTCAATAAAGTAATATAATTCAGTCAGGCTGTGTTTAGTTGATCAGACCAATTACTTATGAGTAGGCTAGAATAAACAAACTGCCTAAAGGTGATACGAGGTCAGATTGCTCAGTGGTTCGGTAGTCAGACTTGTAAGCGTTTACAAACCCTATATATACATTCATACATATGTCTGGGGCCCCCAGTTTAAATATATTCATATTAATATTATTAAAGTATGTTATTATTAAGATATGATCAGTGCCTGCAGTCCTCATCTTCCAATACCAGATTGTTTTTTGACATTGTGTCTCTAATTAATTGAACAACTATGCCAAGCTATTTTGCCCAAAAATACACTGAACAAAACTAGGAAAGTAATTTCAAAGTAGTTACTGTGTTACAGTTCATATAAAGACATAAGTCAATTGACTGAGGCAAATTCAAAACATTGCAAAAATGTCACTGATGTTACAGACCAGTTTGTAAAAATCAGTCAAATGGATGTATTGAATAACAATATAAATTCTATATTTACAGTATAGTTCCACTGTTTCATGGTGCATAATGTGTATTCCCTTAAATCCATTGATCTTAATTTATTTATTCAATTGATATCCTTACTTGAACACTTACGTTGGAAGTCATTGTAATTGTTGCATTTGGTGTCTATATGTTAGTTTAGTATTATGAGTAAAAAAGTCACATAGCATACATCATGCATCACTAAAATGGCAGATTATTATATTAGGCAGGTTAATAAACCAATGTTTAAAATAACTACATAAACTGGATAATGTGCCACAGGAGTGGTTTCATACTTTTCATAAGTATTGACCAGTCTTTCCTACTCATTTACCTTACCTCTCTATCCTGGTTATGTGTTGACTGCTACTACAGTGCTTTTACTCTGTCCTTCTGCACTACTGTACCTGCCTCTGACTGGCTGGCAGCACTTTCTGCAGAGGATAGATAAAGGCAGTGTTGATTAATGTGCACATTATATTGACAACTATACAATAATTTATAGCACATGGAATAATCTGATTCTGGAAAAACCAGGGATTGACTTCTGGACATCTATCCTATATGTGTACCTTGCTCTTTAATATTTAGTCATATTCACCACAAAACATAACGTTTATAATCGAATACACCTGTGTTAAAGGGAACTTCAGCTTTAAAATGATGTGTAACTTGTGTTTCAACTTTTAATATTGAGCTCAGTAGAGCCAGTTAATGAAGATAGCTACCCAGATCAGCTGAGAAAAGCCAGGCGTTTGTTGTTCATTTTCAGTGCGATGTGCAGTACACAGCATGTTTCTGCGTGTCGCAAACTAAGACCTCCTGTCCAGTGAACAATATATTGTGTTTTGTGTTAAATACAATATATTGTATTTAACACAAAATTGTAGCTTGCTTGCTACTCATTTAAAAGTTGAACGATATAAACAGGCTAGCTAGCCGGAAACTTTTATCTAAAATCACAAGCATTAATGAGTAGTAGTACTTAGTAAACTCGCCGTATCAGTGTAAAAATCGTTGTTGGAACGAACCATTTCTTAGAGGGGGTGGAGGAGGGCCCATAAATATATGACAATTACATTTCAGAGAATGTGACTGGTATACAATCTTAAAATATTAAAGTATTTAAATAATAAATAATTCAAAATATAACACCAGCGCACTTTTGAGTCTGAGGGGAAAAGGGTCTATCTGTGCATGTGCCTGGTAATAACAAATTCAACACATGAACTGGTTGCTATGGATTCATTACTAGGCTTCCTCAGTCATTGTATAGGTAATACTACCGAAACTGAATTTCTTCTCAGATGAGCATCAATTTGGGTGGAGGATGGTGCATTTTTGTTGGGTCAGACCCATCTGCTAGCGATGGGGGGCCGAGACTGAGAACTACATGGAAAAATACGCACCAAACAAGCCACTTTGAAATTTTGCTGTTTTCATGAATACAAAATTTGGGTGACCCTCCCACCAGACTAAAAAATGTTAAAGGACCCTCCCATCAACAATGAATAAAAACACATGACCCTCCCCTATTTTCCTCCGGTAGTCCCTTCCATAAATACCGAACGGTCCCTTAGTTAGAATTTTTTTAAATTAATAATGAGTACAGCTGTATGAAAATGTTTAGGCACCCTTTATTGCACATTTTCTGTTAATCCATTGAACCTCATTTCACTACCGAAATATTACTGTGTGCTTCAGTTATTTAATAGATCAAAATGAAACTGCTGATCCAAACACTCAATTTATGAAAATGAAAATCATGGAAATTGTCAGGGGTGCCTAAACTTTTGCATACAACTGTATATTTAAAAGCTTTAAATACAATAACAAACATTTCAGCCTGTGTAGTGTGAATTTTAGAATTGTTCTATGTACAGTAGTTCTGTAATTATTTAAGTTGTTTGGGAATTTATATTAGAGTACAACGTTTAGTGCATTTTTTTTGCATCTGCTCATCTCAGCAATGCTTTGCACTGATGAGATAAATAGACTTGAAGCGTAAACATATTCTGGTTAAAGAAAGATTCGCTTTGCATAATGGCATGCTGTAAAGACCCCTGTTTACAGATGTTGAACATTTCATGTAGTTTTCATAATGATAACAACTTCCTGGACATCCAATAGTGCTTTCATAAATCTTCTATGGTTCACGTTGCTGGTATAATAACACGGTTGCTTGTCATATACATTTTCAGCAGTAGATGGGAGCAGATCTTACACAATGCAGCTGTAAGTGTTCATTGTGATTCTAGACTTATGTTTACATTTTAATTATTTGAGTGTTTTCCATGGTTGTGTTGACATTTGTATTTATAACTATTATAATCGGATAATCGGATTATAATCAGTGGAAGGTTAAATTTAAAATAATAATATTTAAATGTAATATTTTTTTCCTGCTCCTTATTCTAAATAGGTAATAAAACAGATCATTAATTATCGATAACGACCAATATGAAACAGTTATATCGTGATAGAGTTTTCAGCCATATCGCCCAGCCCTAACGTAAATGCTGTTTGATGGTATTGGGCAAAAAAATTGTTTCAGTAGCCTATATGACCTGTATACTTACTTTACAGCAACAAAAGGAATGTTGTTGCTTATTATACAAGAAAACATACATATTCCTTTCTAACTGATCATTCAAGAATACAGAGATTTCTGTCTTTTATTTCCTGCAAACCCAGTAGATTGATTATATTATATATATTAGGCTACATCTTGCTTATCTGTTGTTCTCCCTCTTTGTATAATTTGCGGTCATAGCCTGTTCATTTTCTAAATAAAAAGGAAAGTTAACTATGTATCATTTGATCATACACTGCTCAAAAAAATGAAGGGAAAACTAAAATAACACATCCTAGATCTGAATGAATGAACTAATCATATTAAATACTTTGGTCTTTATAATTCACAAAAATTATCAATGGAAATCAAATTTATCAACCCATGGAGGTCTGGATATGGAGTCACTACAGGCTGATCCAACTTTGATGTAATGTCCTTAAAACAAGTCAAAATGAGGCTCAGTAGTGTGCCCGTATGAGCTCCCTACAATGCCAAACATGCTCCTGATGAGGTGGCGGATGGTCTCCTGAGGGATGTCCTCCCAGACCTGGACTAAAGCACCCGCCAACTCCTGGACAGTCTGTGGTGCAACGTGGCGTTGGTGGATGGAGCGAGACATGATGTCTTAGATGTGCTCAATCAGATTCAGGTCTGGGGAACGGGCGGGCCAGTCCATAGCATCAATACCTTCCTCTTGCAGGAACTGCTGACACACTCCAGCCACATGAGGTCTAGCATTGTCTTCATTAGGAGGAACCCAGGGCCAACCGCACCAGCATATGATCTCACAAGGGGTCCGAGGATCTCATCTTGGTACCTAATGGCAGTCAGGCTACCTCTGGCGAGCACATGTAGGGCTGTGCAGCCCCCCAAAGAAATGCCACCCCACACCATTTCTGACCCACCGCCAAACTGTTTATGCTGGAAGATGTTGCAGGCAGCAGAACGTTCTTCACAACGTCTCCAGACTCTGTCACGTCTGTCACATGTGCTCAGTGTGAACCTGCTTTCATCTGTGAAGAGCACAGGGCGCCAGTTGCAAATTTTCCAATCTTGGTGTTCTCTGGCAAATGCCAAACGTCCTGCACGGTGTTGGGTTGTAAGCACAACCCCCACCTGTAGACGTCGGGCCCTCATACCACCCTTATGTTGTCTGTTTCTGACCGTTTGAGTGGACACATGCACATTTTTGGCCTGCTGGAGGTCATTTTGCAGGGCTCTGGCAGTGGTCCTCCTGCTCCTCCTTGCACAAATGCAGAGGTAGCGGTCCTGCTGCTGGGTTGTTGTCCTCCTACGGCCTCTTCCATGTCTCCTGATGAACTGGCCTGTCTCCTGGTAGCGCCTCAATGCTCTGGACACTACGCTGACAGACACAGCAAACCTTCTTGCCACAGCTCGCATTGATGTGCCATCCTGGATGTGCTGCACTACCTGAGCCACTTGTGTGGGTTGTAGACTCCGTCTATGCTACCACTAGAGTGAAAGTACCGCCAGCATTCAAAAGTGACCAAAACATCAGTCAGGAAGCATAGGAACTGAAAAGTGGTCTGTGGTCACCACCTGCAGAACCACTCCTTTATTGGGGGTGTCTTGCTAATTGCCTATAATTTCCACCTGTTGTCTGTTCCATTTGCACAACAGCTTGTGAAATTGATTGTCAATCAGTGTTGCTTCCTGAGTGGATGGTGTGATTTCACACAAGTGTGATTGACTTGGAGTTACATTGTGTTGTTTAAGTGTTCCCGTAATTTTTTTGAGCAGTGTATTTATTTGTAAATTCGATTACAAAAATTGTTGAATTACTTATTTTGTTATTACTAATTAATTACTATTATATTGCAGAGATCAGGGTTGTAGTTAAAAAATACTCAGTGACAATTCTGAAACACATGATAGCCAGTCATTTTATATATTACATTTCATTCCAAAATTTGGCATCATGAACTCTGTGAAGTACCAGGAAATGTCTCCAACCGTACATCTTAAGTTCTCCCAAATTTTTAAAACATGAATTACGTTTTATGCCAACATATTTAGGGTGTTTTTTATGTTATAGCTGCATGTTTTGCTATTAGGATATATTCGTCCGTCTATTACGTTGCACCTGCATGTTTCATTTTGCGGATTCATGCGAGAACGTTGCACACATTCCATAGCGTTTGAAATTATATTGCAGCATTCACGGTTAGGGTTAAGGTTAGGCATAACAGTAAGAGCAGTTATTGTTAGGCATGACGTTACTGAGGTTAAGGTTAGGGTTAATATTACAAAAAACAGACAATCGCCTGTCTGTATCACACTGCAATAGAAACAAAACACACACAAAGTTTCCATCTGGATTTGAACTTGGGAACACCATCATGAAAGTCGCAAATTTATACGCCCGTCCACCACCCCCGACCCCCACCCTAGCAAAATCTACGCTATTTACATGCTACGCCAATGTCTTCATATGTTCATATTTTATGTTATTCGGATGTTAAATTTATTTCCTTATGGATGTAATTGACCCTCTCATACGATCATATTTCACATATTTCGGTTTTGCAAAACAGTTCCCTCAGAAAATATTTCATGCGATTTTGGGCTCCGTCATTGGATCTTTCAGTAGGACAATGATCCTGTAAACATATGTCCACATCATTACAAAAATGGCTCACTGAATAAACCTGTTTTACAAATGATAAAATTAATAATAAAACGCAGCATACTAAACATCAGTTAAACATTTCTTTCCATACCTTTTTCACCTTTATTGTTTTATTGCTTTCCACACCATTAAATATTCAACAGTTTATACACACACTGTGCTATAGCAATGGATTAACCATATAGATTATTTAATTTTTGTGACATCGGACCAAGCAGGGGCTCGGGCCTCATCTGAACTGGCTTGGGTCAGACCTTGCTCAGTTTTCAAGCCAGATGACAGCTGTAATCTGCGTAGTTTCAAGTTCACCAAATTGAAACACAGTGCATGTACAAGTCACCATTTACAAAGCACTTGTCGGCTCACCTTGCAAAAGTTGATTCCATTGCTGTGTTTGTCAGCTTGCAGAACACTCGAGGCTGACAAAATCATCCAGGGCTAGAGCCCCGGAAGCCCGGGTCTAGAGCCCCGGAAGCCCGGGTCTAGAGCCCCGGAAGCCCGGGTCTAGAGCCCCGGAAGCCCGGGTCTAGAGCCCCGGAAGCCCGGGTCTAGAGCCCCGGAAGCCCGGGTCTAGAGCCCCAAAAGCCCGGGTCTAGAGCCCCGGAAGCTCGGGTCTAGTGATGCCCCTGATTATAAGTAATATACAGACCAAATAATTACATAATGAAGTGTATGTGACTATATCTATGAAAATATAGAAAAGTTTATGGGCTATTGCGCCTGGAAAATCCATCTAATCATTACACCGCCAACACTATTATTCATTACAGTATTCTTTCTAATCAATGTGCGCAGCTTTTTCAGATATTTATCAACATCACAAATCCTATTCTTTAGGATATAGCCTATTTGTTTTAAATGTGCAATTTAGCATCAAAGAGACTGAATAATATATTTTACTATGTCAAATTATATGTTGCTCTTGAAATCAAATTAATACAGTAGTTTTATGAAGGTTTTAGTTACGTAATCACCAGCTCACTCTAATAATAATTCACCAGGTTGGCAGGATTACGAACAAGATATTAATTCAAAAAGTAATTCAAAATTAATTTACATTGTTAACATTCCTAAGAGATACATATTCCTCTGTGTCATATTGAATGCATTGAACATCTGTGAATTAGGCCTATCCACTGTATATCAATGGAAAACATTTTTGGTATGTTTCTTGAAATTTCAACACAATATATGATCAAATTCAACATGTATGCCATTTTGATGTAAAACAAACAGTTTTTTTCTGCTGGCAGCAAATCAATCATGAACGTTTTTAAGTTGCTGGCCTAGGTGCTAGAATTAGACATTATTGTGTGAACTGATCATACAAGAAAACAAACACATTTATTTACTACAGCTAATTTCTCAGCTTCAAGGCAACACACACATATAACCAACACAAGCCATGCACATACACCTCATACCAATGCAACCCACACACACACAGAGATTGTACTAACTCTAAGCACATGCAGACTGTGGGGTCTGGAAGAAAGACATTTTCTAAAGTGTATAAAACATCAAATAAATAAGGACTTCCTGTAATTAATTAGTGCATGTAAATGCAGTAAACCCAACATTTGCCCCATTGAGATTATAAAATGTCTGGCTTATGGTAGAATAGTAAGCTACACATAAGTTCATTTCTATCTCCCATCAACATAGGACTAAGCTGAAATTCAGTGTTTTTATTGTGACACACTGAGATAAGAGGTCTAACATGTGGATGACAAGCCTACCATTTTTTGTAGTTCTGTCTCACATCCGCAGATCAAATGACAAATTGTTCTACAAACCTAATGTATCAGTTGATAATATTTATTTGTAAATTCGATCACAAATGTCATTTAATTACTTATTTTTTTACACTGCTAATTAGTTAGTGTAACATAGTAGAGCCACACCGATATATCAGCGGGCCGATATTATCGGCCAATATTAGGCATTTTCCAAACTATCGGTATCTGCATTTATAATGGCCGATAAATGAATATTAAAAGAAATTAATAAAAACCTTTCTCTGCTGGAATAGAGCTATTGAGGATGCTGCCTTATTAGCAATGTGCTGCGGGAAACCCTGCACACATGAATGGTCTCAGTATACATTATTGTTGGCATGACACAAGACTGATGGTAGCGTCACATTGTCTTCTTCAGACAAGGTGTTTTCAGGATGGCCCAAACAATCGGAAAGAGGATGCATCAGAGATAATGTCTTGAGCACGGTGCTCAGCAGTCCGATCCCTGTACCTTTTGCAGAATATCAGTCTGTCCCTGATGTTTTTCCTGGAGAGGAGTGGCTTCTTTGCTGCCCTTCTTGACACCAGGCCTTCCTACAAAAGTCTTTGCACTTGTATCTGCCTGCTGCCATTCCTGAGCAAGCTCTGCACTGGTGGTGCCCCGATCCCGCAGCTGAATCAACTTTATGGGATGGTCCTGGCACTTGCTGGACTTTTGTGCGCCCTGATGCCAACACAACAAATGAACCTCTCTCCTTGAAGGCCTTGATGATCCAAATTGTTGATTTAGGTGCACTTTTACTAGTCACAATATACTTGCTTGTGAAGCCCTTTATGTGCAAAGCTATGATGACATTGCAGGTAACCATGGTTGACAGAGGAAGAACAAAGATTTCAAACACCACCCTCCTTTTAAAGCTTCAAGTCTATTATTCTAACTCAATCAGCATGACAAAGTGATCTCCAGCCTTGTCCTTGTCAACACTCTAACCTGTGTTAATGAGACAATTACTGACATGATGGCATCTAGTCCTTATGTGGCATGGCTGAAATGCATGGGAAATGTTTTTGGGATTAAGTTCATTTTCATGGCAAAGAGGGAATTCATCTGATCACTTTTCATGACATTCTGGAATATATGCAAATTGCCATCATCATCATCACTGAGGCAGCAAACTTTGTGAAAATTTATATTTTGGTCTCATTCTCAAAACATTTGACCATACCGTGCAACCGATAGTTTGACTGTAATGTTTTGTTACACAAAGAAGAAACACCTGAAATTCACATTATTTATCAAGTCGGACCTGTTATTGCTGCAACTCCTTTCGAAATAAAATGATTACAATCAGTGTGCCAGTGTTGTAGTATAATCAATTCTATTGCAAAGAGTCAATTCACCATTACCTGAATTTGAGTCATAGTCCTGAGTTAAATTCCAAGACTGCCTACATTGCTCTACTCTGACACTTTTAAAGAGCTGATATACAAATAAAAGAGGGTCTACATTAAATAAAATGACACCACTGTCACCATTCCAAAGGGAGTTTGTTAACTTTGTTGTATTTAAGCAGAAAACTGAAAGCAGCAGAAATGCAGAACTGGAAACACTATCTGTTTATTTATTGCACATAATATTGGTATAGTATAAATAAAATAATGTAAAATCCGGGAAGGCAAACTTCACTATCCGGGGGGCATCTTTCTGCATTTTAAATATAAACATGTAGGGATCATGTAGGGAGTGGGCAAATCATGCAGTACAGTTGTATATTTCAATATTAATTCCTTTGTTACGGGAGTAGTGAAAGAGCGATAATGGTAGTTGCGTTAAGTGAGTGATGTCAGTGAGTGTGTTGTCAAGCAAGGAGAGCAGCCGTATTGCTGTCCGACTGAGAAGTGTGTGTGTGGCTGTGAGGAAAAAGAGATCGCAAAGACAATGTCAAGTAAGTTAACAGTTAACAATAAAACAACAAGCTTTTCAAGACATGATGGCTTCATCTGTTGTTAATACTGTCGGTGAAGTGAAGGGTGTAACCCACAAATGAACATCCGCCCTGGAGGACTCCCCAGTTTCCCGGCCATTCTTGGAGCTCGAAACAGGAAAAGTGTAACATCTTATATAAATTTGTTACAACCTATTACACAAGTATACAGATACTGCATTCAACGTCCGAATCCTTTTTCATGAATGCTCGAGTCCGATGTACAAGTCATCAGTGCGCCAGTTCAAGTCAGCTCATGAGTCCAGAGAATACTGACTTGAGTTGGACCAGAGTACCGTCACTGTAGTGCACATATTAATTATAATTTCTCCATTTGTCGGTACACTGCACATTTTACACAAACCACTTACTGCGATTGTGTCCACTTTCAACCAAGGGGGTAGGTTTACAACCGGAAGTTGAAGCAGCTCTGGGTGGAATCTGATGCTACCTGGCTGTCACCTTACGTTCATTTTAGGGGTCATTTTGACAGTGAATAAATTTACACCCGAGGCTTTTAAAGACTCTATTTGTCCATTGTTAATTTCTAAAGAAACAGAACAAAAAAAAAGCTCCATTACATTGTGTCTCACGTTATGGCCCCGTAGCAGCCGTTTTTGTCAAAATATGCTAACTATTGTGTCATAACCACGCAACTTACTGTCGCACAGTAGAGATATTACCATAAAGTCCAGGAGTAGCTCACAGGCAATTGGGGGACAGTCAAAATGACAAAATAATTAATCTGAATATTTACCGAAAGTTGCTCCTGCTCCTACGCACATGGACAACTCCTACTCATGCTCATGTCACATCTACATTATCACGCTCAGCTTGAGGCTGTGCAGTACGCTCGGCTATCACCGAAAGATGCTTCTAATTGACTTCACGTTCTCTCCATAGGAATGAATGGCAAGGTTTCATCCATCTTGTATACTGTCATTGCTTTCAACCAACGTGGTAGGCTTGGACACAGAACTTAAAGTAACCATGGGCTTAGGGGCAAACGGTGGAACTGCACACCCTCCGGCCCAAAAATACTTTTCCCATAGACTCATGGTTAAAGAAAGTTATATTACAGCGGATAATTAATGTTCAGCAGCAAAGTAGGTACAATATTGTTTTGTGTGAAATGGTTATTATTAGGGTTCAACCGCGAAGCGGGTAGAACCCCATTGTTTTTGTATGAAATGGTTACTATTTTGATCGGACAAAGTCCAAGCAATATTGAAATAGTAAATTTTACTATTATTATTTCACCCAAATTTGGAACTCATTCAGAGACGCCTTATCGCAAGCTATTTTTTCTTCTTTCAATTGCACCAAATGTGTCCCATCATGTTGCAGTGGGCTTGTATCTTTGAAATCAATCGATGGTTTAGTTTTTATTTTATTTCCATATTTAGGTGATACATTTTTCCATTCAATTGAATCAAAACAGATGTTACAGCGCTCCTGGTTTGTATCAAAAAGATTGCAGCTTCGGTCGACTGCTTTCCCCTCAGCCTGCTAGCTTTTGCAACGAAATTCAATCAACTGGCCACCTCGTATTTCTTTTTAACGATCCTTCCTAAAACAAAACGGATAACCTCAGGAAACTCACTTTACCAATCGTAGCTGATCAGCTATAAATAGCTGGCTAGTTAGGTACCGGACACCTAACCTGGCTAATTAGCTACCATCAGATAATCCCATTGTTACGAATGTAAACATTTATGATATAATGAATAATGAATGTTTATAGAACATTGCCAAACATGTAGACATGTTAACCAGAGGTGATTTGGTGTGTAATTATTATTCAAACGGTCCGTTTTAAAATATTACGAGCTTAAAGATTTGTCCAGCCATGCTAGCTAATAGCATAGCTAGCTAACAACAGCCGTTCCCTCTTCATCAAATAATAGCATAGCTACTTTTTTATTGTGCTGTATGTTCTGTTAAATGGACCTTGAGTCTAATAATAAAAGCTATCTATCTACTTTCAGTTGATATACAATTATGATCGCTAGAGATTTGTATCCGAAAGGACGAGTTAGAGCACTGGGTAAGTGGCTAACTAAATGTTTGAAGTTGTGTTGTACATATTCTAGCTAGTAGCCAAAGTCCTTACGCTAAACTCGACTACACAGAAGCGACTTGCAGTGCGCATGCACAAAGGTCGCATTGAATTTTGGACTTTGTGGTATTTCCATTAAAATCCGGTACAAAAGCAACGGAATTGTACTCTCGGCTGTTTTCGATAGATTATTTTTTTAACAAAAGAACTAGTCTCTAAACAAAGGGCAGTTTTATGATGTTTTAGGCATCGTCCTCATTATGAAAAGACTTGCTGTTTTTAGTTGCTGTGCGTGTGTGTGTGAGATGTGTTTAAAACTTGTATCTGTATTAAGACAAGA
The DNA here is from genome assembly GCA_016801145.1 of Umbra pygmaea. Taxonomy (NCBI): domain Eukaryota; kingdom Metazoa; phylum Chordata; class Actinopteri; order Esociformes; family Umbridae; genus Umbra; species Umbra pygmaea. The sequence continues at coordinate 26,150 of JACXGM010000728.1, read as the reverse complement.
GATTATGAAGGATAATGCATATCAAAGTGTATAATTATTCAATTAGATGAGTGAACTATAAACAAAGGCCAGTTTTATGATGTTTTAAGCATGTAGAAAGATTGAGTTATGTGGCTCTATAACAGCAATACTGTAACTAATATTATGCTAGCAACACTTCAGATGACGTCATATGTTCGGTATAATGAGAACCTTCAAAATAAAAGTCTGAAGGTCAATGTATAACAAGGTGTATAATTCTTTAGTTAATTTAGTAATCTCTAAACAGAGGCCAGTTTTAGATGTTTTAAGCATGTAGAAAGATTGAGTTATTAGGAAAAACTAAAATATATTTAAAAACAGGTTTAAAAACAATAGTTACGCTCACATTATACATACCATGCTTGTTTATGCAGATTGCTCTATAACAGCCAAACTAAAGCTTGTGCCGAATCGTGCTATGGATAAATGTTCACTAGGATATATTTAATCCAAATATAGTGTCAAATCCTCAGGCACTTGAAGCAGTATAGCCAGCGACAAAAAAACAGGGACCCACGTCACTTTCCTATTCAACCCACTGTAGGCCATAATTGTATATAGTGATTGCTCTGTAAAAACTAAACCATTGCTCATGCCGAATCATGTGCTATGGATAATACTGTATTTCCACTATTTTAGTTATTCTGGAATTGTCCTTTAAAGTGGAACTGACAGCATTTTAACTTTTTTTAACACTTTTATTTTCTGTACATTTTTCTCCCTCGCAATTCCCCCTAATCCTGCCTGTTGTCGGCAGCTCCGCAACTCCTTGGCCAGATCTGTGGGATGGTGAGTGGCATGCACACAGTTCATCCAACCACAAGTCGCACAAAAAAGACGCCATCAACGGCTGCAATCACATTTTCGAGATGGCAAGTTTTGAAAATTGCTTGAGTAATGACTCTCGTCCGATCAAAACGGCAGTTTCTTGAAAATGCTGGCTGAAATTCCCATGAGCTGGAATGAGCTAGAAACTTGGGGGAATAACTGGAAATGGTGTGCAATAGAAATATGAAGCCAATCGGCCACATGGTGGCGCTGTAATTCTCTGATATTTCATTTCAAACTAATAGTGCTAGTTTTAATTCAATGCAATAAACATTGTGAATTCATTGTAAAGCTAGTGAATTGTAACCAAATTCAATTGTATTGTGTGTAAAGAAATTATAAGAGTATGTGATAGCAAAACCGGCACATTTAACATGTTTTTAATAACTGATTATTAAAAACATTCACACATAAGTTGTACACAAATTGATTGAATCTATTGTCAGTGTCTCATGTAAAAAACACGCACTGCAAAAAATGCCCTTCTTGAAACAAGCGAAATAATCTTAAATCTGGTCAAATTGTCCTGTAACAAGCAAATAAATCTGCCAATGGGGTAAGCATTTTTTCCTTGCCAAGAATTCTTGAAATTAGCAGAAAAGTGTTGACATTCAGAAGCATAGATTTATCTTAAAACTAGATAAAAATGCCGAAAACTAAGCAAGTTTAGCTAGTTACAAGCACTTAAAAAAATGTTACTGTAGATATAAATCCTTAAAATTAGATTTTCTTTAGTCAATTGTTTTTATTTTGAGAGTTTTTAGCTTATAATACAATTCCAAAATTAGCACAAAAATCTTAGCATGAGATGAAATTTCTTGAAACAGAACAAAGCAATATAATTTACTTTGTCTTAAAATAAGCAGCATGAAGCAATTCTCACTTTGAGGGTCTTTATTAAACAAAAACATGATTTTAATATATCAGAAAGCATATCAGAAAATATACCTGATTTCAAAATAAAGGCTGTAACAAGTTTATTTTTCCTCTAAAAAATGCACACTATTCCTTACTGCCAATAAACCAAAAATGTAGAAAAAAAGAACACATATCCTCTAGTATAATTAGTCTAAACAGTAACAATGCACATACCATCTCTCCATTTCAAATTACATCTCAATTTCAATGATGCTCAGTAATAAAATATGAGCTACATGTTTAAACAAACAGCATGTGAGATTATCTACTTACTCGATGAAGGCTTGCCATTGAGAAATGTCTTTCTTATACAAATGGGTTACATCACGCATGTAATCTCCCAGCATCTTGGTTTGTAACAGACAAAAGTGTGGCAATAGATTTAGGATACAGTAGGTCAAGTGAAGGCCATGCAGTTGTCTAACAAGCAAGAATGGACTGGAAAGTACACATCAGTGGAGGAAGGCATTGGGATCTTCTGAGGGCTAGATAACAAAATAGTCAATGTAGAGAATTAGGAACAGCTGAAAACAATTAACATTTCATTCAGTACTATAGTAATGTTTCACATATCACAGTTTAAACCATCATGCCTTTCATACCCATGAGAATCAAGGGTATGCAATCATTTTTGGCTTCTTCAAAATATATGTAATGTATGTCACAATGAACCATTGTTTGCTTGATTTTAAATTGCTTTTTTAAGGGTTGAAGTTATTGTAGACCCTTGGTTGTTGTGTATAAAAGCCATGGTCATTCAAACATTGTAATAGTGTGGAAAGCTTTTAATGTCACTGCATAAATACTCACCATAAGAACACGGCCTTGCTGCTCGAGCCCAGCTTCTTTGGTGGTGCAGTGCCGGATGGGATGAGAAATGGCAGTGCTGGGAAAATCACTGATTTAAAAGAATCTTCCCAAAATGGTACAACATGTTAAACTCTCTAATGCTGTCTAAAATAATAAAGTTTGGAATTTCTAAATGTTAGTGTACTTGTGAACTTACCTCTAAAGTTTATGAAGGCTTCATAGCTTGCTTCATCACACCATAACACTGAACCTTAAGAGTAGAAGGGTGATTGTGCTCTCCGTTCCAAGTCGATGCCGCTCCCATCCTGGGATGGATAATAGGGATGGGCCGATACCGATACCAGTACTGGGCATAAGTACTCGTACTTGTACTTGTGAAAAAGGCCCGATACTCCAAGCCGATACTTCCTCCACATTTAAGAGCGTTATGCTGCGCAACGCTTTACAGCCCTATGCATATATTTCATATTGATGATAACGACAGTCTACTTCGTCATTCAGAGACCATGCTTATAAAGCTGTAAAACTATTTATTGCTATTTA
>JACXGM010000728.1:5308-22930 GCA_016801145.1 Umbra pygmaea | reverse complement strand
TTGTATAATCATTCCAAAGACCAAGCCACGCGTTTGCTATTGAAAAAAAAAAAATTCCTCAGCAGTTATCCAGTAGAGTTTAAATGGCGAAATACCAAATCGTTTTTCTCATTGCTATTTTCATGTAGCCTAATATTTGTAAAATTATAGGTAAAAAATATTGGAATCCTCAAGGAAATGCGCACATTTAAGTACAGGAACAAACAAAGGATGCAAGTTATTATGCTATATGGTACATACTATAACTGTAGCAAACGGCATGAGAAACACCCCCGGACCTCTGAAAGCCACCTTCAGCGAGGAAAGTGGCTTGACCTGGGGAATGCGGCACCTGTAGCCCATTTCCTGCACACGCCTGTGCACGGTGGCTCTGGATGTTTGTACTCCAGACTCAGTCCACTGCTTCCGCAGGTCATTCAAGGTCTGGAATCGGTCCTTCTCCACAATCTTCTTCAGGTTCCGGTCACCTCTTGTCGTTGTGCAGCGTTTTTTGCCACACTTTTTCCTTCCCTCAGACTTCCCACTGAGGTGCCTTGATACAGCACTCTGGGAACAGCCTATTTGTTCAGAAATTTCTTTCTGTGTCTTACCCTCCTGCTTGAGGGTGTCAATGATGGCCTTCTGGACAGCAGTCAGGTCGGCAGTCTTACCCATGATTGCGGTTTTGAGTAATGAAACAGGCTGTGAGTTTTTAAAAGCCTCAGGAATCTTTTGCAGGTGTTTAGAGTTAATTAGTTGATTCAGATGATTAGGTTAATAGCTCGTTTAGAGACCCTTTTCATGATATACTAATTTTTTGAGATAGGAATTTTGGGATTTCATGAGCTGTATGCCAAAATCATCAGTATTAAAACAATAAATGACCTGAAATTTTTCAGTTGGTGTGCAATGAATCTAAAATATATGAAAGTTTAATTTTTATCATTACATTATGGAAAATAATGAACTTTATCACAATATGCTAATTTCTTGAGAAGGTCCTGTATGCAAAAGAACACCATTTACATTGCAGGTCAAGAATGTATAATTGAATCACGCCCTGCAATACTCATTCAAATTGACCACTATGGGGTGCTTTATATGTATAATAACTGCATGTGGAATGACACAAATCAAACTATAGTTGTACCACGTGTGAAATTACTTTAAAGTCGCTATTGAGAAAAAAAGGTGAACCCGCAAATCGCTGCTTGCGGCTATATTTTTTTGGGGGGGTAACCAGCCTGAACACTTAAAGGGTCCTTGTTTAAATTGTCAGGTTTTAAACATTTTTTAACATTCACTAGTAGGCGAATCCAGAGTTTATAAACTAGGCATGATGAACATGCAGTGTTGCTACCGGTTGCTACGACAACACAGACAAACTGTTGTTAGTGCGCATGTCCATTGGGCTGCACAACGTGGAAGATCTGGGTGTTTTGGAGCTTCATGTTTTCTTCATGCGCTTTTGAGCAACTTTCATTGGAATGAATGGGGCTAGTTCTCTTAATACATCCATGCTTTCAACACCCATGTTAAAACACTTACCAGAAATGACGGGCGGGATGAGCGTGACAAACGCAACTCATAGCAGCTGATTGGACAAACGCGAGTCTGTGGCCAGCTGAGTGTGGAGTGCTGCAGGTAACGTCATGTGTATTTTGTTAGAGCTACACTGAAGTTTGCAGTGATAAATACCAGTTATTTTAATTGTTATTCTGCAATATTTCAATCTTCATGTGCTAAAAAGGCACATAATTTCCTGTAAATGGCAATGCACACTAATTGTTTTGCCAAATAAATGAAAAGCTTGTTGAAGTCTTCCCTCTTGCTCTATCAAAATCTCTTCAGAGATGGTCCCAATAATGTGCTGAAGTTCAAGTCAAATTCCGTTTGTGCATTATTACATGGTATAACTATTTTTTTATACCGTATACTAAATTGTGGATAATTAAGCCATATACTGTATCATATGCTGAAGTATATTTCTGGAGTGTTTCATTACATAATCTTAAGATTAAAAGAAAAATTAACAAGTACTGTACAGAACCGAAAGACATGACCCAAAAATCGTGATACGAACCGAATCGTGGGTTTTGTGAACCGTACCACCCCTAATGGACACGGACTGGCCCGGGTCAGCCCTGCAATGGAAAACAGTCATTAGATATCGTTTCCCTGACAACAGAGTTTGTAAGAAAGTCGTTCTATTGTTACAGGTCTACAGAAAGTACCTTTAACTTAACAATTTTGTTGTTTTAATGATAGAGACATACGCTATGTTAAGCAAGTCAAATTCTTAATGGCTGTGAACCAAACTCAGTTTTGGAAGAATTGTTGTGCTCACCAGTGCTACTTGGTGGCCAATAATTGTACTTTAAAAAAATGTAAACCCCTGTGGCAAACCTCGGTATGTATCGCTCTTTACTGACAAGATTAGATGAGAGACATCTGTTGAGTTTGACATTTTAGAAGACAACAGTGTCCTGTGTATTGTTACTATTATTATTGTTAATATTATTAATTAGAACATTTTGCTTTAAAGGTGGCCCAAGTTCAGATGTAGTCCCAAAGAACCTATCTGCTTTCTGCAGTGACATGTTGGATGAGTATCTGGCTAATGAAGGGAAACTGATAGATGAGCGCGCAGACAGTTTTAACCAGAACGCCGCTATCACCCCTGTGACCTACCAGCTACCAACCAAGAGCACCAGCTATGTCCGGACCCTTGACAGTGTGTTGAAGAAACAGGCACCACCTACCTCCTTCTCCCCTCCTTCAAAAAAACCAAGACTGCCCTTCGCATCAAAAGGAATGAAGAAATCTGAGAAAAGGCAACAAAGACAAAAAAAATGTCTGAAAGCAACAGTCACTCCAGCAACATTACCCATTGAGTCAATGCCATTGATGGATCACCCAGACTCAAAAACCCAAGACAAAACAACTAAAACGAGAAAGAGAAAGCCGAGGGTCAAGACTCCACCACCCCAGGATTCTCCTGTTTTGAAACCAAATGTAGGAGTTCCGCCTCCTGCTGACCTGGCTCCTGTGGAAGATGACAACTCGGACCCCGAGTTGGCTCCTGCAGAGGGCAGGGTTACTGTTCCTGGGCTAACCAAGGCCTTACTCAGACTGAGGGATCTGGAGGACGGGGTTGTTTGGGAGGGCAAACACCGGACTGGTATAACTCAGGCCAGGGCGGCAGTTGCCCTCACATCGCTCTTCACCTTAACAGTAAGACCCTTTACCACTAAATCTGCTCATTGATTTGATTTGGCCTGGTCTCACCTGAAGACATACACATTTCGAGGTGCTTTTATAGCATTCCCCTCATTTGTTACATTCATTTTGGGAGTGCACTCAGCCACGGCTCTGATTATAGCTCTGACAAATGGGCCATACTATACCTAATTGCCTACTTATATTTTCCTCTTCTATTTTCAGGGCTTTGCTTGTGAGAACCCTACAGTTCCCATTAAGATGAAATGCCGAGCCCCTCCCTGCCTCAATGCTTTCTGCCGGCTGGGCTGCGTGTGTGCCAGCCTGGCACATGACCGCCGTATTACCCACTGTGGAAAGATTGAGTGCATCTTTGGCTGTAGCTGTCTTAGGCAGAAAGTGGTGGTGCTCAAGAACTTAAGAGGGTCACAGTTGAGTTCATCAGAAGAGGACCTATCCAAGAACAAGAAGAAGAAGAGGAAGAGGATGAGAATGGCCTATAGTGAGTGTCCACAAGCCTGGATAGACAACTAAACTATGTTGCTATGTTCAATCACATTGCATTTAAGGCATATCTTGTTTTAATAAAGAACATTAATTGTTTTGTATTAATTTGCCTCTGGTCTGAATTTTTTGTCTTAGCTCTGAGAGAGGCAGAGACAGTATCAGAACCGGCTGTACGTGTAAGAACATTGTGGAATCACGGAAAAGACGGAAAGAAGGATCCGGATCCCCTGTATGTCCCAACTCCAGTCTACCTACCATGGCTTCCATTGCAGGAGGGACCTTCAGCAGTGATGAGTGACAAACGGGTGTGTATCTGTAATACTGTCAACTGTAAACCACCACCAATCCCCCGGCATTTTCTAAAGACATTGTTTTCACAGTTGAAAAAGCAAGGAAGCAAGACGTGTGCCCGAGTGCGAGCATTTCAGAGAAAGAGCACAATCTGCCCTGAGCGCAAACCAACAACACCAGGTAAATTCAGTGAGTCAGATGTGACTTTTTTCCTATTGCCAAATATATTCTGAAAACCACATAATTTCCTATAAATGAAGTTGTATGGGAGACAATGGAACAGTCTCTGTCTGTTTGTGCATTCGTTTTATTCATTCACATGTGTTACAGGGGATTTCTTTGAAATGCTGCATTTTTTCCAAACCTTTTGTCAAGATTGAGCACAGTCATTTTCTGTTGACCACAGTCATTTTCAAAATTACATTGATCGGCACCTAAAAAAACTTTACCACATGCTTGAATATTTGTTTCACCTTTATTTAATTGGATAGGCCGATAGAGAACTATACAATTGTGCGACAGTTGCTACAGTCGTATGCAAAAGTTTAGGCATCCCTGACAATTTCCATGATTTTCATTTATAAATAATTGGGTGATTGGATCAGCAACTTCAATTTGATCTATCAAATAACTGAAGGACACAGTAATATTTCGGTACTGAAATGAGGTTCATTGAATTAACAGAAAAGTGCAATATGCATCAAAACGAAATTAGACAGGTTCATAAATTTTAATACCTGTAACTACCTGATTAATTGGAACCCACAATTGGTTTGGTGAGCTCTTTAAGCCTGAACTTCATAGACCGGTGCATGCAATCAAGAGAAAAGGTATTTAAGGTGGCCAATTGCAAGTTGTGGTTCTCTTTGACTGTCCTCTGAAGAGTGGCAACATGGGGGCTTCAAGACAACTGTCAAATGACCTAAAAACAACAACTTGCAAATGGCCACCTTAAATACATATTCTCATGATTATGAGGGGTCATTATGGACACAAGGCTTTTACCTGCTGTTACAGGTGTCAGCAAATGAGAGCACACTGGGGGCTGCAGGGGCTGGGTTTAACTCTACGTCTCCTCAAGATTAGAGTATGAGTAGGATAAGGGTACATACGTTGGGCAAAGGGAATAAAAGGAGTGTATTTCTGGGCGTAGTAACAGACTCAGAGCCTTATGGGCAGAAACTGATGATGAAACTGATGACCAAGGCATTGAGTAACGATTAAAAGAGGTTGCATCTCTGGAGATACCAGTTAAACCAGGTGAGGTCTCTGAGAGTTGGGGGGGCTATCTGAGGCATGGTGAATGAGGCTGGAGGATCTTGTGAAAAAAAAAGCAATTAGACATTAAATCGAGGCAGAAAACTGTCACAGGAATTGGTGATGAATGGGCAGAGAGAGTTAATTGGGGAGCTGCGTGTACGCATAGGGACCAAGTTCACAGATGTGGCCTACCGGATAAGCAGATTGAGGTACCATGTAAAAGGATCGTTGCCCACCTGGCAGATAGGTTGATGAGACGCTGGGATGGTCAACTCAACAGAACTCAGTTGTGAGGCAGAAAGATTGTGGAGAATTGAGTTGACCACAGTGAGTTACCGCAAAGCTTAGCAGATGAGTAGCTGTCTCTGCCTCCAAAGATTGCAGCCAGGTCAGGGCAATACTTGTATTTTTTTTAGATAAATGCCTATTCATTCACATGAACACTGCAGTTTACAGTGGGCTCCACTGACTGGCAATGCACAAACAATACTGTAGAAAATATACTTTATTCATTTATAGAGAAACTCAAAATGTAAATAATACTGTAATTTATTTGTCAATGGAGCTAACCAAAATCATTTATTGATTCAATAATAAAATCTGTCCTCCAAATCAAGGTTTCACAATCAATGGCACCCTTAGGATTATTGTAATTAACATATACCATAATTAAACCAGGATTTAAATTCCACTTGTTAATCTAAGTCTTAAGGAAATATATTGAAGGAAGCATCATCTATTGATATATTCAAAAAGCTGTCAAAAACATCTTCACTTTAGCCTTTAACTAAGCCAGCACTCAAATGCTTTTAATGGTTTCCTTCTTTTAATGTTTCTTTACATTTCATATTTTTATGTCATTGCCTTCAAATGTGGTGTATGCTTTTTATGTTTAAAAACATTTTTACATTTCTTTGTCTTTTATTGATGTAGATTTCTTTCATTTTATTTGACTTTTTCATTTTATAACACACTTTGAGTTGCATTCCCTGTATGACAGGTGCTATATAAATAGTTATTTTTTTTATTATTATTATTGTCAAACATTACAAGAAGAGACTCCATGCTGTTATCCTTGCCAGAGGTGGTTGCTGAATAAGGAGTGCCAATAATTATGAAACCTTGATATTGGCGAAAAAAACATTTTGTGTACATTGTATGATTTTGTTTGTTTCATTGCAACATTAATAAAGTGCAATGTTTCTTACATGTTGGTATTTTGGGTGAATCTCTATAATTGTATTGTTTATGTTTTTAAAGTATTGTTTGTGCATTGCCAGATAGGGGTGCCAGTCATTTTGGAGCCCACTGTAGTTCCAAAAAACTCTGTAGAACTAAAGATAATCTGATTGAGATGAAATGGTCACTAGGCTGCTATGAAGAATTATTATCAGGAATGAATGTTGTGGTATGTTTTGTTATATTATGCTATTCAATTTGATTGTCATGTAGCACATTGTGACATTGCATATTCATTCTCATGAATACCCTGGAGGAATTAAAGCTCTAAATGCATTTCCCTGTGAACAGCACAAGTGGTCTACAGCATGTTTTTCTTGTTAATATTAGCTTCCAAAGCATAGCCTGTCCTGAAAGGCATTTCTAATGACCACTGACTTTGTCTCCTTGTGAAGCGAGCCATTCCAGGAAGAAGTCTACCCCTGCTCAGCAGAACAGTGAGCCCTCAAAGCGCCTGGAGATTGTGTCCGAGTGTAAGTGGAGGAGCCTAGCAGACAGGAACATGGTGCTTAAGATCGTCTGTGAGCACATGGCTCAGGACAACCTCAACGATCCCTTTTGGGTCAAGGGATACCTGATCAAACCTGTGTCTCAGACCTTGAGGACGGGGGGAGAGAGCTGTGCCGTCCACTACAAGGTGCACATCTCTCAGGTCACACGACCGCACGGAGTCGCAGAGGAGCCCTGTGCGGAGGAAGAATGGATAGGAGAGGAGGAGGAGCAGAGAGTGGAATTTGAGGAAGGACAGGACAAAGGGAGAGGGCAAGAGAGAAAAGCTGTGGGGAAGAGGGGCCTGAAATGGAAGGGCCTGCCTTTCTTAAGTGGGGTTTCTACTGCCGGCCTCCTTACTGCAAACCTTAAGATGCCAGCCACCTCAGAACAGGAGCATGTTGTGGTAAGCATTCACCTCCATATTGGTTTAAAGTGGCACCCTAATCCCTGGTATGCTGCATAAGACTCTGGTAAAAAGTAGTGCATTACATGGGAAATAGACTTGCATTTGGGACTTTGTATTTCTTCGAGAATTCACATTTTCCATTGCTGCTCAGCTTTTATCCTTGTGAATCTATAGGTGAATGGAAAGTCCTACCCACATGCCAAGATACAACTGGGAAGGATGGGAGCTATTCACCCAGCCAATCGTCTTGCTGCCTACCTTACTGGAAACTTACAGAGGCCTGTGGGTTCAGAAGCAACTATGACAGCATCCTCCATCTCATCTGATGAAAAGCCCTCGGAAACCCTTGAAGATTTTGACAGTTTAACTGGTGCAAAGTCCTCCACAGAACAATCAGCCCAGTTGGCAGCCACTATAACCACCAGTGTTACCACGGATACCACCAACAGTGTTTCCTCTTCTACTCCAGTTGTTGCTGGCTCAAATTCTATTGGTAAGAAAAAAACAATTGTTTTGTTTTTATTGTTGTTGTTTTGACCTCAACTCGAATAATAGTGGTATTTAAGCAATAAGATCCAACCATGTATATTTACACAAACTGGTATGAAGTGTCTTGGCATCTTGGCCATATACCACAAACCACAATGGTCCCTTAAAATAGTATAACTCTACAATTTGCCATACCTTTGGTATACTGACTCATAACATACCTTTAAGCTAATCGAAATTCATGTTTTGAATGACCTGCTTTGCGACATACCATTCACACACTCATTCTGAATCCTGAATGCTGTTTGACTGATATGTGTGGTATATACAAGAAGGCCTAAGGGGGTGTGGTATTGGGCCAATATAGCAGGCTATTAGCTAGTGGTGCAACGGATCGTCATTGATCCGTGATCCGTTCGGATCAATATCTTCGGTTCGGCACAAACGTGATCCGCGGATTGATTTCTGTAAAAAAAAGTTGTGTGCATGTTCAGTCTCAGTATCACTGTGCCACAAGAAAGTGATATGACAGTGGAAAAACATCAAGCATGGCCACGCATTTGAAGCGACATCACCCCGGTGTTTTTCTGACAGGAGTGAAAACGAAAGCTGCAAAATCACTGTGGCATTTAAGCAATTAATCAGACCGGGCTAAAGCCATCACAAACGCTATCGGTGTGTTTATAGGTGCAGACATGAGGCCATATTCTGTTGTGCAAAAGGAGGACTTTAAACACATGCTGAAAGTGTTTGAGCCACGTTACGACATCCCATCGCATACGGGACATACTAAAACGCTTAATGTGAAAAAGCTTAACGTGGTTTTAATGTACCTAAACAATGGTCATTCATCACCAAATTTCTCATGGCCATATCTTGTTTTGAACACTTAAGCCTGTCAAAATAACTAAACTGAAATCCAACGATTATAGAAGTAATCTTATGTTAAAGTTTTCTTCTTCACTGGCTCCTATGGCGAGGAAAAGGTTTAACGTGATTTAATGTACCTAAACAACAATCAATATTATCCACATTTCTCTATCATATTGCTCATCATAACCATTGAAAATTATAAAAACAACTAACCCAAATTCCAATTATTTTTTATTTTGCTGATCCGAAAAATAATCCGATCCGTGACTTTGATCCGAGGAACGATCCGATCCGTGAGTTTTTTTATCCGTTGCACCCCTACTATTAGCCAGTCAGCATTTAAGATTCAATCCCCCCAGTTTGTAAGAGAACATATACCACAAGGATGATATTACATTACATTTACAGCTTTGAAACTGTTTTATTTTAAAAACAATAAAACATCTGGGGAGTTTGATATATTCTAGTATGCCACAGCTAACATTTTTATCTGCTCTCAGCAAAGCAATTTTCTGTATTGGCTAAATGTCACACCCGCTTGTGCCTTATTGCCTAAAATACCCAAATTGCCTGGCTTATTTTTTTGTATATTTTTTACTTTTTGAAGCAATGGTGTAGTTTTAAGTTTTTCTAAACTTTAGTACAGCATTGTGATGATACAGTTTTTTATTTAGACACCGATACCAGGATTAAATATTAAATCATGAAACAATACTCAAAAACTAAAATTATACTTGTAATCAAGTATAAAATTATACTTGAAATAGCAAATGACCAATTATACAACAGGTGATTTGAATCCCCATGTTTAGTGCATGATAACTTAAATAAAAGTGCCTTTGTTTACTCCATTACCTATCAATGCATTGCTACTATTACTACTAATGTAGCTGCAAGCCATTTCATGAACTGGAGTTTCACTGTATAAAACATCTTCATATTTTTCTCCTAGGTTCTAGCGTTGGATTCCGTAATGTGTTTTTGTCCTGACGTTTTGTTTAAAAATTCAACTTTTAGATAGCGATCTCTGTGGTAGCTTAACCAATATTATGAACATGACAATAACAAAGAGCATTACCAATAATGAAATTTGAATACCAGGTTTCAAGAAAATGAAATGCAGTTCATTTGCTATTTCAATTCAGTTTGAACTTGATTAATTGAATATATGTAACAATTTATTTGATAAAAGCGAAAGAGTTTATTAAGTATATTATTAAGAGTTTGACAGGATAGGCAGGATTCCATTTTAAAATGGAATTGAAAGTGATTCATTGTCCAACATGTCTTTCTATCAAAAGGTAACTAAATATTTTAATGCTATTGCCCAAAGCCTGGCTATGCAAAACTCTTCAGAGTGGCAGACTGGGGCTCCTTACCATCTGCAACACAACTGAAGTGTGCAAATTTGCATGGATGACATGTATACTGGGACATGTTAAATGTAGACAATGATTTTTTTTGCCCAGACCTCCAGCACGAGGCAGCACAAATTGGCATAGCGCTGCTTGAGATTTGGGATAGAAAAGTTGAATTATCTACCTTGATATGTCGCTCACCAGCGACTCCTTGTGTGCAGCTCAGGTGCCTGTAAATTTAAATGCAGAAGTATAGTTGGTGAACGTAACCATCTCTAACATGCTCTGACTAAGGCCTTCCGTGTTGGATTCGCAGTGTGAAAAGTATCGGTGGCTCAGTGACTTGGTTGGATGCACCATGTGGGCACCTCTCGCCATCACACATCTGTCCAAGGAATTGCGGAGCTGCTGAAAAGGCAGAGTTGGTGGGACAATTGGATAAGGGGGAGGGGAAAAAAGTTTTGTTTTTTACACTTTTCAAAAGTCGAGTAAAAGTACAGATCACCTTGATAATATTACTTCAAATTATTTGAAGTACCGAAAGTCACAAAAATTTGAGTACCCGTATTGTTTTGGGTGTTTTAGTGTCAAAAATAATGTCTCAGCATACTGTGTAACAGAGAAATTAAATGTCCTTATTTCAATGCAGTCAAGCAGATTCACACACACACTCAGTCCATTATGAAGCACATGGTTGAACATCTACCTCCCTCTCTGCCCCACAGTAACTGACCTTCCCCAGGCGGGAAAAGCCTTCACACAGTTTGTGGCCGACCAAGTCGTCTCCTCACAGCAGAGGCTTCCACCCACTAGTTCCCCTCTTAAGCCGCTGGGCAGGGTTCCGCTTGGCTTTCCGTCTACCTCTCTGGTAGAAGAGGCCTCCAGTAGCTCCCCAGGTAGAGCCAGTGCTGAAAAGAATTCCATTGATTTGCACAGTGGAATTTACTCCCCAAATTTTCACAGGCTTTCACAAGTTTCCCAAGTGTTGGTCCATTTGCCTGCCATATTCGTCCCGTCTGTGGTTGTGACCCATATATAAACAGTAGTGCTGTCCGCAACTCCACATACCAAGTATCTACCTCAATCATTTTGTCCCGGGTTGATTTTGATTTTGTGGTTCATTGTAGTACAATGGTTTCATCTATTAAATTACCATTTGTTAAATTCATTAATTGTTTAATCAATCTATTGTTTCAGGTGAAGATGTGTCTCTGCCAAACATCTCCCATAGTAGCGGAGGTGTCACCAGTATCCCCACACAGGTGGTCCCTCTAACAGGGAACAATACCACAGTCTCAATACTGTGTCCTCCTTCCTCACCAAATCCGTCAAATCCGCTGACCTCTCCCAAGACGACACAGAGACTAGTGCTGCAACAGGTACGCACCACCACCGGGGCCACGCTATTCCGGAAACCAAATGGACAGCTCATCCAGTTGGTTCCCCTCAGCAAGCTGCAGGCGCTTAACCCCAATCTTGTCATGCACAACACAGGTGAGTGAATTCGACAGATTCTTCCTCACGGTTTACATACACTGAAGACTTTCTGAATTTAACAGGGTTCATACAGGTGCTACAAATCCTTGAAAATGCTTGGATTTTAATGTAGTGTTTTCAGAGTTTGAAAAGTGCTTGGATTTTGGTGCTTGAAACTGCTTATGATTGTAATTGCATTGCTTACATTATAATTCGCTATATTACTGAATAGTTCACTTTTTAAATTAAATTAGCCTTAGTGGGAGATTAAAGCACTTCAATGGGTGTTGGCTTTAAAACAAAAATACTAATTACAGTTTAACGAGGACTAAATCTTCGAGTAGGCTTCTTTAAAGTCTGCAAAAAGGACATTTAGCTTTTTACCATGGGGGAGTCTGTGCTGTTGAGCCATGTGAATGGTAAGATGTAGGGAAATATGAGCCCATTACCCCCGTTTTAGTTTCACTCCACTGGCTGCCCGGATATATCAGGATCCATTTTAAAATTAATCTACTTGTGTTTAAACCCTTACATGGTCTTGCCCCATCATACCTGTCTGATCTGCTTCACCCCTACACACCGACCCGCTCACTTAGGTCAGCTGAACAACTGTGCCTAAGTGTCCCTAAAACAAAGCGGAAACTTAAAGGGGATCGTGCTTTTGCTGTGGCAGCTCCAAAAATATGGAATGAGCTACCTCTGCCTATTAGACAGGCTTCTTCACTGTCCAATTTTAAATCTCTTCTTAAAACCCACCTTTTTCTTGGCATTTCCCAGCAGAGGCTGACATTTTTGTGTAAACATTTTTACTGTTATAATGTTTTAAGTTTTACATGTTAGATGTTATTAATGTTTTAAATTATTTCTACTTTCTCCTGTACAGAACCTTGTGCAACGTTGGTTGCTTTTAAGGTGCTTTATAAATAAACTTGATTTGATTTGATACTATAAGTAACCAATGTGAAGAATGTCAAGAATATGACGTGCTGTTTCCCCATATACAAAAACGTTCTTTTATGTATTTTATTAATCAACATCAATAATAATTATTATTACAATATCAACAGCAATAATCTACAATAATGATTTACTCATAATACTGCCGCCCTACTCTGTAATTCATTCTTTAAATGTTTGAAAACAATGCTCAAAAAATGATTAAATTTGCAAAAGAAAGACTAGAATCTGGATGCTTAATGCTACCTTCAAGAGACGTCCTAATTGCTCTTGCGTCTAAGCGCCATCCGACTATGTGTATGTGTGGCCAACTTTAGAGACGTTAAACCTTAACTAACATGATACAACTTGATTTTATGTGCTACAAAACAGTCTAACGATTAAATTCTGTTGTTCTGTCACATTCAACAATGTTCATCATCAACATGTCTTAATACCAGTACTTATATTCTAAATAGTATTCATTTTTTCATAAGGAAAAAATATTTAGTTTTGGAAAAAAAAAATTGAAATCTTTTATTTTATTTTAGCATGAAAATATGTTTGGATAAGAATCACATTCCAGGAAAAAATAAATAATAATAGGTAAGAGCCACAAGTAATACATCATCAGTAATACATCCAACTAACAAACCCTGCTGTTGTGTAAAATATAGTTTGGTTGCCCTGCTCTGATCTTTGGGGTCCACAGCTCTGCATTGCCCGAACCCACCAGACCACACTCAGTTACAAGTTTCATTGTAAAATACATACAATTGTGTTCCGGGCCTTGGGGTAAAGTGGTGATCCAGAGGACGGTAGGCTCTCAGTCCAGCGGTCCTATCACCTCATCACACATGCAGCATCAATGCCTTCTGAATAGCCTTGGTGAAGGTAGAAGCAACAGGTGAAATTTGAACATCTGATGCACATGATAACAAAGTGACCTTATTAAAATGGGCTGTGTAGCTTCAGATCCCCCACCCGGTACAGCCAGAAGAGGACTGGCCATCCCCTTGAGTCTGGCCTCTCTAGGTTTCTTCCCAGGTCCCACCTACTAGGGAGTTTTTCCTAGCCACTGGGCATCACTTGTGTTGCTTGCTTTTGGGGGTCTCTGGCCGGGTGTCTGTCAAAGCAGTATGTGACAATGGCTGTTGTAAAATTTGGAGGACCAAGTCTGCCAAAATAAGAAATAAACATATAAATAAATAAATGCTCAAAAAATAAATAAGCATACAATTAAATGCCTAAAAATACAGTAAATAAATAAATGTAGGCAGTAATTAAATTATACAATGAAACATAATGTATGTATCTCTATTAATTAGCTTCTTTATTTATTCACCTTTGTAATAATTACCTTATTTATTGTCTGTTATAATTTTCAACTTTATATATTAATGATTTTTAGATGTATGTATTTGTGTATATTATAATATTTTTGTCTGTTTTATTCTTCCTTTGTATTTTTTTACTCTATTTATTTCTTCAATGCTATTTATTTCTCCCTGTCATTTTTACATTTCTGTATGCATTTCTGCCTCATTATGCAAATGAGAAGGGGCTGTGTCTTAAGGGGAAAACTTCTGCCCATTGGTTGGCGGATTAAAGGAATCTTCCACCGTTAATCTGTTTCTTAATATAGTATTTTCAAATGTTACCATAGATGATTTATGGACATTGCAATTATTGCACAATATGCACCAACACAAAATATTTACTAGCTAGCCAGCTAGCTAATTAATGCCCCATCAAGCGTCTGTGATAAATATGGAAAGAAGCGTTTGTTGATCTAACAAACATAGTAGTCATCTTCTTGGCTGGAGGGGGTTGAAAGCTAAAATTCTTACTCTTTACTACAAACCCTTGCTGTCTGTTGCCATTGCTGAGCAGTTCCCACACAAACATGACCCGTAAACATTCCCCCTGGGGTCGAAAATAGCTTCACTGGTGCCACTTGCAAATATTTTCGCCCGACTGAGACTCCAGAAACTACCAGCAAATTTCACAGAAAGACACATTTTTTTGCAGGAAAGTATTCACTGCGCCTTACTTTTTTCCCATTTTGTTATGTGACACCCTTATTCCGAAATGGATAAAATCATTTATTTTCCTCAATATTCTACAAATGATATCCCGTAATGACAATGTGAAAGAAGTGTGTTTGCAATCGTAACAAATTTATTAAAAATAAAAAATAAAAATGCATATGTATATAAGTATTCACAGCCTCTGCTCAATACTTTTTGGAGCAACTTTGGCAGCAATTACTGCCTCAAGTCTTTTTGAATATGATGCTACAAGCTTGGCACACCTATTTTTGGGCAGTTTCTCCCATTCTTCTTTGCAGGAACTCTCGAGCTCCATCAGGTTGAATGCGGAGCGTTGGTGTGCAGCCATTTTCAGATCTCCCCAGAGATGTTCAATCGGGTCAAGTCTGTGATCTGGCTGGGCCACTCAAGGACATTCATAGAGTTGTCCTGCAGTCACTCTTTTGTTATCTTGGCTGTGTGCTCATGGTTGTTGTCCTGTTGGAAGATGAACCTTTGCCCCAGTCTGAGGTCCAGTGTGGTCTGGAGCAAGTTTTCAGCAAGGATGTTTCTGTACATTGCTGCATTCACCTTTCCCTTGATCCTGACTAATCTTCCAGTTCCCCCCGCTGAAAAACATGCTTAAAGCATGATGCTGCTACCACCATGCTTCACTGTATGGATGGTATTGGCCAAGTGATGAGTGGTGCCTGGTTTCCTCAAGACTTAACGCTTGCCATTCAGGCCATATAGTTCAATCTTTGTTTCATCTGACCAGAGAATGTGTTTCTCATGGTCTGAGAGTCCACAGGGGCATTTTGGCAAACTCCAGGTGGGCTCTCATGTGACATTTACTGAGAAGTGGCTTCGGTCTGGCCACATTACCATACAGGCCTGATTAGTGGAGTGCTATAGAAATGGCTGTTCTTTTGGAAGGTTCTCTCTACACAGAGAAATGCTGGAGCTCTGTCAGAGGGATCATCGAGTTCTTGGTCACCTCCCTGACTAAAGCCCTTCTCCCCCAATCACTAAGTTTGGCTGGGCGGCCAGCTCTACGAAGAGTGGAGCTTCTTCGTAGAGCAAACTTCTTTTTTATTTATGGATGATGGCGGACACTGTGCTCATTGGGACCTTCAATGCTGTAGATATTTTTCTGAACCATTCCCCAGATCTGTGCCTCGATATACCGTTTTCCTGTCTCGGAGGTCTACAGACAATTCCTTGGACATCATGGCTTGGTTTGTGCTCTGACATGCACTGTTAACTGTGGGACCTTGTAAAGCAGGTGTCTGCCTTTCCAAATATTGTCCAAACAAAAGAATTTACCACAGGTGGACCTCAATCAGGTTGTGGAAACAGGATGCACCATAGCTCAATTTTAAGTATCATGGCAAAGGCTGTGAATACTTATGTACATGTGCTATTTTGTTTTTCATGTTTAATAAATTTGCTAAGATTTAAAGCACACTTTTAAATTGTCATTATGGGGTATTGTTTGTAGAATTTTGAGGGAAATAATGAATTTAATCCATTTCAGAATAACGCAAAAAAAATTGAAAAAGTGAAGCGCTGTAAATCCTTTCCGGATGCACTGTATTCCCATAAATTTTTGGGGTTTTCAAAGCTATCCCAAATTCTGAATGTCTCTTTAATAATGTCCTTTCTCTCAAGCACATGTTTCCCAAGAAGTAAAAGTTGTCCTTACGTCCAGTTTGGCTTTTGTTTTGGCTTGACCGATTTAGCGTCAGGTCGATGTTCTAGTCTAATAATGAAAACACGGCTGCATATCCGCCAATTGTTTACGAGCTGCCAGACATGTAAGAACCTGACAATTTGATGAAAATAATATAGATATTCAAATAAGTGTAGCCGTAGTGTCACTGATTAAACATGTAATGTGTATTAAAGAGTCTGTATATAATTCTCAGTTTCAAGTTTATTGTCAGTATATCATTCTCAGTTTCATGTTTAATCAGTGACACTATGGCTACATATTAATTTGAATATCTTTATTTCAATATGGCAACATCAAACATCTTGCTGTGATTAATTCAGTGACACACCCATTCCTTATCGGCCAATCGCTGTGGGCATAGTATGTACGTTTTTTCATGGAAAATTGCATCATCTATAGCAACAGGGTGAACCACGCCCCTACTCTTAGTGTAAGAGTTAACAGAATAGCTTACTAAAAGTTGGTCTCAGCAGCTCCGTGAATAGGTTTTA
This sequence comes from Umbra pygmaea, assembly GCA_016801145.1. NCBI lineage: Eukaryota > Metazoa > Chordata > Actinopteri > Esociformes > Umbridae > Umbra > Umbra pygmaea. The sequence continues at coordinate 6,149 of JACXGM010000728.1, read as the reverse complement.
AGCAACTCTTTGCTAAAATGGCCTTTTAGTGGCAAGATAAAATGTTTTGTGAGTACGAGCCCAGGAAGTCAACCGAATACCTCTCCTGAATCTAGCTGCAGTTTTCAAAAAACAATAGAATAATCTAAAACATTTTGTCATAGTGAAATTCAGGGTGGGAAATTAACTTTTTTGTCTACCAGCCAGAGTGGCTTGTGGATGCCGAAATTTTATTTTTTACCAGCCACTTTTTCCCAAATTCAAATACATAAAAGAAAACACATTACTATTTTCTATATTGCTTCAATACATTAAATTCACTATGAATACATATTAATATAGGTCAATTACTAAAGGGACATTTAGTGAAGACAAATCTGAGGTGAATAATTTTCAGATAATTGACCTATTGTGCTAATCTGTTTGCTAATTGTATGTCCTAATACCATATTTTAGTCAGCTACTTTTAAATCACATATGCAACAGTATGCATTTTCAACTTTGAGAGGTGTAAAACTTTACTGTTGTAACACCTAAATTCATTTTCTAATAATCTGTTTGGAAAACATCTGGGATTACTAATAAAAATATCGAAGCATTGGTTAAATTATTTACATTTACATTTAATTCATTTAGCAGACAGTCTTATCCAGAGTGACTTATAATAAGTACAGGAACACTACATTTACAATTTAGTCATTTAGCAGACACTCGTATCCAGAGTGATTTACAGTACATTAAGCACAGGGGCATTCTTCCTGGAGCAATTTAGGTTGAAGTGCCTTGCCCAAAGACAACAACATTTGGCACAGCAGGGAATCTAACCAGCAACCATCTGATTACTAGTCCGACTCCCTAACCA
>JACXGM010000727.1:42260-65997 GCA_016801145.1 Umbra pygmaea | reverse complement strand
TGTTACAGTAAGTATACAGTATTACAGTACAGTGCACATTGTTACAGTAAGTATACAGTATTACAGTACAGTGCACATTGTTACAGTAAGTATACAGTATTACAGTACAGTGCACATTGTTACAGTAAGTATACAGTATTACAGTACAGTGCACATTGTTACAGTAAGTATACAGTATTACAGTACAGTGCACATTGTTGGATTACATACTGTCTACGAAACATTTGAATGATTGAGGACAGTTGTTCTCCCAACACTTGGCAGCACCTGTCGACCAGCCTCAGCCATTGTAAGGCCATGATTGACAATATGGTTCACAATAGTGGCCTTTATTTCATCAGTAATGTGCCTATGTCGTTGGCCTCTTCTACCTCTTCCACCATGTAGCCTTCTTATTCTTCTTCTCTGCTTTTCACCCTGTTCATTCCCTTGTTGTTCTGCCATTGTCTGACATTGTAACACTGTGTTGTGCTCTGTCTATACTGTGTATGCTAGTCAATTGAGGATTCATGAGATGCACCTTTGAGCTATTTTAGGGATCTGGTTGATCATTGGTAGATCTAACACTTCACACCACCCCCTTCACTAGTGAAAGTCAAGATTCACCTGAGAGCAATTACAGTAATCAATTCAGAACACAATTTCAAAAAAAGTCTAATAGGAATGTTTAGAAAATATTCTTGACAGATTATGACATGTTCTACAAGTTTGCATGTAATGACTTATGCAATAAACTTACGCCTAGATGTTTTGTTGGGATAACGTATTAATTACATTTCATTCATTTGCTGCCTGAAGCTGTTTTAAAAAGAATTTAACAAACAGGGGTAGGCAGAACTCATTTTCAACCCAACCATTAACCACCTTTCCCAATTAAATGTTGACAAGTAATTTCAATAATTTATGCTTGAGGCAACTTCTTTCTAATTTGATTGAAAACAATACAGTGGTCTTGACTCACACGCAATATACAGAAACCTTACCAGTATTTTTCACTACACATCCTACACGTTTTATAAATGAGTCATTTCATAGCCAGTGCTTCAGTAGCTGTATGTTTTTTACCATGTGGTTAAGAGATGGGTTAATTCAAGGCGAGGGGGCAGGTTTCACATAACTCGCAAAACTTCATCAGCTGGGGCTATGTTGTTTATAAACTTACTGGAAACTTCAACGACAATGCTTCCTTATCTCTGTGAGCCACAAGCCCTCTTCTCGGGTGGTTGCTTTTTAAAATTTGGTGCACCATGGACCACGTGGATATGCGTATACTCAAATAACCTCTGCATCAATCAGACATTTCTTTCTGGTCTTGTAGCATGTGTATGGGGGGACTCTTACAGATAAGCTATGCATAAACATATCAAATATAAAAGCACACTGTAAAATCATACAATAGGACCTATAAATGCACACAAATATCAACTGAAATAAACACTATACAAAATAAATACACTATGCAAAAAACTATCAGCAAGACAAAACACATTTACAAGAAAAGCACATTCTCAATTAACATGCCTCCTTATTCCCGTAGACACAACATTTTTTCCAGAATCATTAAACGTTAAAGTGATGCTGTTTTGTCCCGGTGCAGAGTTAAAGGTTGACAGTCCCAGAGGTATTGATGTGAATTAATGGTGTTGGTGCTAGTGTAAGTGTCAGCTACCTCCACACTTAAACAAAAGCAATAATTATTCACCTCAAAATTATATTTGAACCAATCGTAGTTTCCTGCTTTGATTTCAAATGGCAGGCCAGGCTTTGCAAGCTGCTTTTCATGTTGGTTGCGCCATTTTTTATATTAGTGTTTTCCCAGTGTGCAGGCAAACATCTTCCCAGGCATTCTTTATTTGATTGGAGAGTGTCGAAACATAAAGGATAAAAAATTTGTTTGAAGAGCACTGTGTTGGATTTGAACTCATGTTTCACCGTGTGAGTTCCTGGCAGGAAGAGCAGCAAAGATTATTATGAAACACGTACCAAGATCTGTCCTGAAATCCTGTGGAAGCTGTTCCGATTAGACAGGGCTGTAGATACATCTGGAAATGATGAAAGTGAGGAAGGCAAAAAAGGGGGTTTAAATTTTGTTTGAATAAAATACAATATTATTGTTTGAAAATATTGTGGGCATGTACACATTAGTATAGTGTTGGCATTTTTAATATCTGGGGGATATTTGTTTTTACTTCATCTACAGAACAATAGGAAGCAGAGAGTAGGGCAACCGGTCTGTGTGGGGAAGAGAGATGTATTTATTTATTGAACCATGTGTGTTGCCTGAAAACAGGTACTCATTTGCAGCAATGACCTCTGTAGGTCACACAAAATTACAGGGAATTATTAAAAAAGCAAAACAGAGAACAACACCATCACATTTGAAAATAAAGTAATAAAATGTTCTTAAAATTTTTTCTTAGTTTGTGTAAAAAAGCTTTTTAATCAAAAGTGTTCAAAATGTATCACTCTGTGAGATTTTAAAGAAAGCCAGTCCACTATCTGATGAATGATGGGTACTAAACCTGTCCCCCGTAATAAAAACAATGGCACTATGACATACAGCATCAAGACATTTTAAGACAGAAGCAAAGGCAGGCAATATAGATGGTGTCTCCATAATCAATGATAAGTAGAAATATACAGTATAATCCACTTCTGTTTTCAATTGTTTAGCATCCAACTTGACTTTTAAAAGACACCCACTTTAACTCTTAGTTTTTTAACCAACTCAGCAACATGCATTATAAAGAAGAGCCTATCATCAATCCAGATTCTGAGATATTTGTAAGCATGGACATGGTCAACGGGGGCACCTTCCAATGTACAAATACATAAATCATCACATGTATTCAGCCGTGCATTCGAGAATAACATATGTTTTTGCCTGCATTAAGTACCAGTTTCAGTTGAACAAAAGGATTCTATATGGACATAAAGGCAGATTGGAGCTCAAAAAGGGCCTGGTCTGCCATGGGGGCAATAGTATAAACAACAGTATCATCTCCATAGAGGTATAGTTTTCAGTTAATAACAGCTGAACCAATATTAACAAAAAAAGTGGTGAAAAGAAACGGACCTAAAATTTATCCCTGTGAAATGCTTTTCACTATGTTAAGATTCTATTCAAGTAAAGGCACAGACAGCAGCCAGGCTTGGGGTCAAACCCCCATCCCTGGGAGGCATTTGTGATTCAGAATCTGGAGCTTAGACAGCTACACTGTCACAACTGTTTCTGATGTTGTAGGTGTAGGTGTTTGAGAGAGAGAGAGGCCAATGCAGGGGAAGTGAGGCCAAAGGTGTTACTGAGTTACAAAGGTGTTACTGAGCACTTAAATGCAAGGAACACCATCATAGTTACATATAGGTACTGACGTACACATATATCGAAGCTGCACAACGGATATGCACAACGGATATGTATAAAGCTTTACTATGCTCTAACACGGCATAGACGCGAATGCTAAACACAGAGTGTACGCCTGGCTCAAGATAACATATCCATTATGTACAACACTTGCGTAATGAGCAGCCAAGTGCCCACCACAGGTCCCAGTGTCCAGAGGGTGGCATGCTAACCCATAAACAAACCCACACAATACAAACTAAAGCACCACACATTATAAAACATAAATGCCCTTTTTATGTCTCCCGTGAGGTGGGTGCCTACGGCCCCTCCTCATTTCCTCAGCCACGCTCGATGTGGTCATCCTCCAGAAAGGAGGCTTTTGTAGGGGGATCCCCTCCCTGGGCGGGCTCCTGTGGTCTCCCCTTCTCAATGCCTATTGGTGGTGTCGGGTCATCCTCCTGAGGGGGGGTTCTGCTCGTCAGGAGCCGAGCCTTTGGGCGTCAGGGGCCGAGCCTTTGGGTTGTGGGTGCTGTCATGGTCAGCCCCTCAGAGGTGCTGGTGTACCGTAGGCACCCGTTTTGTTTTTCTACCAGATTTTTGATCACGTCTCTGTCCCAGCCAATAGATCTTTGTCAATTTCTTCACAGCTGTTTCCACTATGCTCATCAGTTCATGTATTTAAGTCTTGTTAATTTGAATGTCAGCTGTCGGATATTGTTATTGTTAGTTCTGTGTTTATATATTCTAATGTTGAACTATGTTTTGACCCACTGATGTCCTTTTATTTAGCTTTCTCACCAATGCCCCACATAACACTTATACTTGTGAAATTAATGCATTAGTAGATTGGGCCTTGATACATAGTCAGAATTTCAGCTTTAATTTAGGGTATTTACATGTTGAAGGAATTACAGCACTTTTGTAGCAGCATGTATGTGCCAACCATTTATACATTTTAGCACTGAGGGGCTAAAAGTTATTGGACAATTGGCTGCTCAGCTGTTCAGAAAGGAAACCCGAGTAGGGTGTGTGTCAGTCATCCTTAAGCTGGTGACAGCATACTATCATCAGTGTAGTCACATGGCAATTACACATTGTATTTAAGATGTCAGTGCGCTTATGGGCGCAAGATCACCTTTGCTTCGTTGCGGAATGCTGTCGGGTCAGGCTCGATTGTTGGGTGTTGTTATTAATTAGTGTTTTTATTGTGTGTGCTTCGTGTGTATGGTATCTTTCTGGCAACTATTACAAAATGGCTACTCTAGGTCGCAATATTTTGCATAGAGTCCGCTATTTTTGGAGGCTTGTGTCCATATTTTCCTCTGCGTGTTTGTGAATGTGTGGTTTTGTCAGTAGTTGTTCCATGTTGCATTTATTGCAGGCTTGCATGAGGTTGTTACGCTAATGTTAACTAATTGCAGGTGTTTCGGAGCACTTCCGTGTTACAATATTTCACAATAGAAGTCCACTATTACTCTGGCTTTAGCACATTGTTCTTGAAATTGCACTGCAAGAAAAGGCATGATTCAAAGTGTTTCCAGATCACTACCAAGATTCGTAGTGTTAAGCACTATGAGCCCACTATTGGATATTACTGAATAAAATAGATGGGAAGATTACAGGGTTCGTAGTCAGACACTAAGGTTTAGAATTCTCTTGAGGTTTCGACTTGCAAATGAGCTCTTCACACTTGCCATTGTTCTCACAAGTGGTCACAGTTACAATAAGCAGTCAGTTCTGAAATAAACAGGTTTGTAGGCTTATATATTTTGCGAGTTAATTTCAAAGAAGAAGAAACAAGTATGATTGTATGTTTATAAAGTTATACATTTAAAAAAATTGCATTCTTGTTTTGTAAGAACTTGCAAATTTCAATGGGGTGATCATGTGACTACTCTACCTGTTTCTTAAGTTATTGACAAAGTCATGGAAGAACTTAAAAATATGAATTGACTAACTTTGAGCTCTGACTATATATCTAGGGCCAGTGGGCAGCTTGAATGATAATTAAGCCTTTGACTATTGTTCCATCATTACATAATCATACACTATCATATACAACTTTTTCACTTAATTCAAAAGGTATTTGAAGTTCTCACATGAAGGACATGCAAAATATATGTATCAGGGAAAATTCAGCTTGCTAAACACAACAAAACTGTCTTCAGTACCGAAATGCTTAATAAGTGTTATTAAAAGAAAAGGTGTTGTTACATAGTGATAAACAGTGGACCCTCTCAACTTCTTTTGATTGTGGTGCACTCATCAGATTTGGAATGGGTCTAGATTAACAGAAGTCAATTAAATTCACAAAATAAAACATCACATGTTAACAATGTGTTTTAAATATAGTACAGGGTGAATTGAATTTTCAAATGACTCATTGTTTTTCATTTTCCATATTGTCCAAACTTTTTCATAATTGTAAATACAGGTAGTCATACTCCGTGCTGGGTGAATTACTGAGTGGCCAAAATTTCATTTTGTCATTGACCAAGATTCTATAATTTGTCTATGTTCCTAAATAATAATAAGTACGGTGGGGCAAATAAGTATTTAGTCAGCCACCAATGGTGCAAGTTCTCCCACTTAAAAACATGAGAGAGGCCTGTCATTTTCATCATAGGTACACTTCAGCTATGAAAGACAAAATGAGAAAAAAAATCAGTTTATTGGTAAATTATTGTTAAAAAGAAGTATTTGGTCAATAACAAAAGTTAATTTCAATACTTTGTTATATAACTTTGTTGGCAAGGACAGAGGTCAAACGTTTTCTGTAAGTCTTCACACGGTTTTCACATACTTTTGCTGGTATTTTGGCCCATTCCTCTATGCAGATCTCCTCTAGAGCAGTGATGTTTTGGGGCTGTCGCTGGGCAACACAGACTTTCAACTCCCTCCAAAGATTTTCTATTATCTATTATCTGGTGACTGGCTAGGCCATTCCAGGACCTCGAAATGCTTCTTACGAAGCCACTCTTTAGTTGCCCGGGCAGTGTGTTTGGGATCATTGTCATGCTGAAATACCTAGCCACGTTTCATCTTCAATGCCAATTTCATATAATTGCTCCCACAGTTGATTTCTTCACACCAAGCTACTTACCTATTGTAGATTCAGTCTTCCCAGCCTGGTGCAGGTCTACAATTCTGTTTCTGGTGTCCTTTGACAGCTCTTTGGTCTTGGCCATAGTGGAGTTTGGAGTGTGACTGTTTGAGGTTGTGGACAGGTGTCTTTTATACTGATAACACGTTCAAACAGGTGTCATTAATACAGGTAACGGGAGAGGACAGAGGAACCTCTTAAAGATGAAGTTACAGGTCTGTGAAAGCCAGAAATCTTGCTTGTTTGTAGGTGATTACTTGTTTTACCGAGGAATTTTCCAATAAATTCATTTACAATCCTACAATGTGATTTTCTGGATTTCTTTTCCTCATTTTGTTTCTCCGAGTCGAGTCTGAAGTCTTTTGAGGACGAGTCTCAAGTCAAGTCTGAAGTCACTGTGTGTGCGACTTAAGTGCGACTCGAGTCAGAGTCTCAAACTCGAGTCCCCATCTCTGCTTCAGGTTCACTATTACTTACAGGCCTGGGTCGAGAAACGGAAAAGCTGACGCACTCTCCCGCCGCTACCAGCCCTGCTTGGACCACCAACACAGCAACCCAGCGGTTCCTCCCTCTATGATGATCGCCCCCGTGTTGTGGGATATTGACAAGGAGATCAGAGCGGCAACAAGAGAGGAACCATCTCCGGAGAACACGCCCCCGGAAAGGGTATTTTTACCCGTGGCTATGCGTGACAGATTGGTGACCTGGGCACATACGACGCTCTCTGCTGGACATCCAGGTACGAACAGGACACTGCACAGTTTAACACAGAAATGCTGGTGGCCCTACATGCGGTCTGACATAGTTAAGTACATTGATTCATGTTGTACAGGTGCCCAGTCAAAGTCGCTTCATACAGCCCCAGCGGGGAAAACTGGTTCCACTGCCCATTCCACAGCAACCTTGGACGCATCTGTCGATCGACTTCGTTACCGATTTACCGATGTCAGAGGGGTACATGGTTGTCGTGGATAGGTTTTCTAAGTCCTGCCGTTTCATCCCTTTGCCTGGTATTCCCTCTGCATTTCAGATCGCTGAGGCTCTGTTCCACCAGGTGTTCCGACACTACAGGTTACCCGAAGACATTGTCTCGGACCTCTCGACCTCTCGGGCGGTGGCGAGCGTTCCTCGAAAAGGTGGGTACCACAGCAAGTCTGACGTCAGGGTACTGTCCTCAGTCAAACGGGCAGGTTAAGAGGGTGAACCAGGAGCTCGGACAGATGCTGAGGACCCATTGCCATGACCGTCAGGGGGACTGGGCTAAGTTTCTTCCCTGGGCCGAGTACGCACAGAACTCCCTGCTCAACACCTCTACAGGCCTTACCCCTTTCCAATGCATACTCGGTTACCAGCCTGCTTTTGCTCCATGTCATTTTTGCAGGTCTAACATTTCCGGTGGTGGAGGCATGGTTCCGAAAAGCATGTGTCTGTGATGCCACTCACGTCCATTTACAGCATGCTATATGGAAGCAGAAGGACCAGTACCATACATACCCGAATATAAGACAAGGTTTTTGTCCTAAAAATAGGCTGAAAAATTGGGGGTCGTCTTATATTCGCGATATAGACAAAATCACGGGGGAAACGGAGAAAGCAGGGGGAAACAGCAGAGGGCGCCAACACAATAGGCTAATTAATGACAGTGTTATAAATTAAATGAACAATAAATTGCCGCCATGGAGAGATCAAGAGATCATCTTGAGAAAAGCGCTTCAAAAGTTGGTCAAATAAACCAACACGTTCGAAACAGTTATATCATTCATTTCTGAACTCATTGACAGAGTGCACTTTATTTTGTGACAAATTAATTCAAATATTTAAATGTGCTATATGTAAAACGGACAGCCAGCGTTAAAAAATGGGTACTGCAGTTCAAATTCAAAATACCTGAGTTGTATCCCTCCGCGCACCTCCTCCCCAGAATCGAAACTAATGTGACAAACAAGATCAGCGCAATCATGACAAGCGAACGGTGTTTAACTACATCTATGGTCATGGAACCGTTTTTTTAGGTGTTCTAGAATCTCTATGATCTCGTTTGTTTGTTTGCTGCTTCAATGGCTGTAGCACGCTGGGTTTGCGTTTTTACAGGTATTCCTGGCAATCCATTTGTGCTGTCAAAATGGGCAGTTGATAACAACACACAGACACAGGCCAAAACATAAACATAAATTCCATCACGGAACGTACTTTTCCAAAAGAAAAAATACAGACATTAGCATTGTTTTTTAGAAAATATAGTATTTCAGCTTAACATGTTTCCTTAATATCTGATGAGGCATTTGCGTAATTTTTGGATTTATTACATTACATGTATTACATTATAGCACCTTTAAGGAATGGTGTTAAAATGTTGTTGTTTTTTTCAATTAATTATCACTAGAATTTTCAAATAAAATTATTTTCTGTTAAACCAGATTTTTTCCCCAAAAAAGTGGCCATAGCAAATGGTAGGAGGGATAAGGGAGTGACGCAAGCAACGCAACAGTCTTTTATAGCGTCGTCACTAGACTTTAGCGTAGCGCCACATAGGCCTACAACAACATTTCACAGTTGAATGTTTGTAACACTGGGTGTATGATTGGCGATAAGTGTGTAAATCATCTTATGTATGCGGACGATCTGGTTGTTTTCAGGCCAAGTAGTGCTGGGTTCCTTCAGCCGCTTGCTGTTTGTTTGTTCAGATTACGAGGCTGAAAACAACATACAATACAATTTTAAAAAAGAGTGTCGTGTTGACATGTCCTAATAACGGAGTTCGAACCGCTGCGATTAAAAACTAGCCAGGAGTCATAGAAATGAAGTAGCTACTTAACAGAGAAACACAACAGATGAAGGCTTCAGCATAATATGTATTATATGCAACAGAAAAATGAAGCACTGGGCATAATTTATAAGTTGGACCAATCAAGGTAGACCTAGGAAAAGGGAAAAGGGAAAGACCGTGCTCTGGAGTAGGAGCTGAAAGTGTTATAGGAACTGCGGTGCGAGGGACTAAATAATCCCCTAATTTCTCCTGTCGGAACATAAAAAAAAGGGTCATAGGAACGTTATGTTCTAGGAACTGCAAAAATCCCTGCGGTCGGAAAGCAGCTATAGCCATGCACAATTACGTGCGTTTTTACACATGGAACATGCCACACACTGGCTCAGAGCCTTAGGCTTGTATTTCATGCTTCTAACACATCAACTTTGATGACAAAATGAAGAAGCAGGTAAAATGGGCAAACATAAGGATTTGAGTGATTTTAACAAGGAACAAATTGTGATAGCTTAAAAAATTAAAAGTGACTATCGATCGATAAAGGACCATAATGGTCGAAGTTGTTCGAATCAAAAGACTTAGAAATGGTTCGACCAGATGGACGCTATATATGGCCATAGACCGACGAACAATGGGAGGGCGGGCGGCAGTGACATTGCGACGGCTTTGATGAAGTCCCTGATGGAGGATGGTAGGGTTTTTTACATTACCCTTTAAATTATAATAATACTTACATGAATGCATGAAAAATGACGTGCCGCTCAAACTTTATAAATACAAAAGCAGAATTTAGGTTGTACTTTTCTTCTTTAGGCCCTTTTGTTTACTTGCTATTTGCCTGAGTTGTTGTTGCTGTATTGTGTAGCAGTTGTACGCGTAATTGACCAGTCATTTGTATAATCACGATTCGATCAGTGAGGAGAGTAGTCCTTCTTCGATCATCCAACAACTAGATGATGCCCCGTCATGGCCAGCAGCAGCGTCAATGCCAGAACCAGACGCTATCCACTTCCAGCACACCACAGAGTAAATATTACAAAAATCTTTAGCCTGGGAATTTTTCACACCATTAAGAACCTGTATGCTTTATTTTACTTGTGTGAGAAAGCTTTGGTTAAGAAGTGAATTGTCTCAAGCTCTCTACTGATCAATTTACAAAATTAATGTTATGGATAGATGAATGTGCTTTTGTTCATCAATAGTCACTTTCCATAGGACTTGTCCTTTAATACATCAATTACACATTTAATAAATATGCATTGTTTCACAAAGACAAAAAGACAAATTAATAATGAGACTCAGATTGTGCAGAATCAGATTGCCTTGTCCAACCACACAAGAGTTATTGTGCATACCTACAGTGGACTTAAAAATATAAAATCATGCCAAAACTAACACTGATCCATAGGCAGCTCCACACTTTATGGATTTAAGTCTACCCTCATCACCAAAATTCACCAGTCTTAGAATTATTGCTAGTTGTAATTGCTATGTATATTTTACAGATTATTCTTGCTTGTTCATATTGAACAAATAATTTTACTTTGGTCACCAAAGATTGATTTCATTCTCTAATTCTCATTTGGCAGGAAACGGCCATGGGAACAAGAGCATCTTGCTGTCCTAAGGGAGATGCAGGAGTCAGATGTGGAGCAGCAGGCTGTGAACCCGGCCTCAGCATAAGCAGCATCTTCGGATGGCTCTCCAAGATGCTACAAACACAAGGGAGCTGGAAGCAGCCTTGAGGAGGGAGGAGAATGCAACAATGTGGTACCCTCACTGCCTGGTAAGGAGAGGTATTAAAGTTAACATCGACACAGGACACGGAGCTGCTGCGACATCTTCTGAGACTCTGTATTGTCTGAGCAGAATGCTCCTTCCCTACTCAGGTGAAATATTCCCAAGGCAAAAGTAATCAAATGTTTGATCGCCCAAAGGCAAGGAATATCAATCGGCATAATCAAAAATCGTACAGTATGCATTCAATTTCTTTTTCATTGACAACAACATATTCTTAACCACCACACTCTCCTCGTCAAAAAAAAATGTTGTCCCGAAATTAATCTCCTTTTGCTTCAACCCAAAATAAGAAATCAATTTCTCCTGATAATGTTGTTTTATGTCCTATTTTTTTACAACGTGTCAATGCCTGCCTATGTGTACTGCATGTTAACTGTGACTAAGGGAATGTATTCGAAACTGCATTGTCTTCCTTCTTCAAACCCCATTCTTTTCCTCAATTTCCTCAGTGATGGTGTTGCGCTGGGTAAGACCATGGAGGTAAGTTCTGCATCTCATATGACATGGGTTGAAACTCTATTGTGTTTGTATGCTCTACATTGTAACATGCCGGAGTACACAAGTAAGTAAAGTTAGTTTTTGGTGGTCTCCTTTCTCTTTTAGACCATCTGTATTCCTTTCCTTTTTCCCTGTCATTGTCACCCAATCTTACAGGTACATCTTCCATTTCATCAGGTCTTCCTCCTGGTTGTTCCTCCTCTATCACCTCAACCTCCTGTTGAGGTATCTTCTCATTTTCCAGTCGAACATCTGTTCCACGATCCTTTGCTACCTCTCGACCAATTTCTTCCCTTTCCTTTTCAGGTTCACTGTGCAGGATAACTGGTAAGTTTCCACTTACTAACTCTCAGTTTCCTTCTCCAGGTTGCTGAAACTGGACTTCAGGTACATAGTCATCTTGCCAGTTTTCAAACCCAGGTTGCAGAGGATGGACCACAGGTAGGTAATTATAATAAGGGTAATCTTCATTCTCATCCTCTTCTTCTGGACCTGGTACACATCTATTTACTGGTTTTGGTCTTTGCGCTGGTCCCTTTCTTTCCTTCCTTTCCAAGATCAATCTCCAATGGTAAATAATCACAAGGCATCAATAGGTTATGATGAAGAACTTGTGATCTTCCATTACCCTGTTCTGGTTTCACTTTAAAAGGTAGTCCTATTTGATGGACTACTGTGTGTAAAACATCTTCCCAATGGTTTTGAAGCTTTCCAGTTCCACCTCTATGTGTTAAGTTCCTCAGTAAACCGCTTTCTTTCTGCCAGGTTCTTTGCAGTTTGTCTGGTGATTTCTACTGCTTCCTGCATTTTTTTTCTCCATCTCTTCATATACTCCTTATAATCAGTAGTTCTGGTTTCAGATGCTAAACTGAACTCTAGATCAATGGGTAATCAATGGGAACTTCCGAACAGTAAGTAGAATGGTGAAAATCCTGTAACTTCACATTGTGTGCTGTTGTATGCAAAGATGAGTTTGTTTAGTGACTCTTTCCAATTGGTTTGCTGCTGTTTAGTCAATGTCTTCAACATCTGAAATAACGTGTGGTTAAAACATTCAACCTGCCCGTTTCCCTGAGGGTGATATGGTGTGGTCCTTTATCCAGCAACTCCACAACTCTTCTTCAACTGAGCAACCAGCTGGTTTTCAAACTCCCCTACTTGGTCATGATGAATTCTTTGCGGGAACCCAAACTTGATGTGCCAAGCTTGTAGCATTATATTAAAAAGGACCTGAGGCTGTAATTGCTGCCTAAGGTGCTTCAACGAAGTATTTAGCAGAGGTTGTGAATACTTATGTATATGTGCTTGTTTAGTTTTTTTTAAGTAAATTTGCTAAGATTTTAAACACACTTCTTTCGCATTGTTATTATGGGGTATTGTTTGTAGAATTTTTTGTGAAATAATGAATTTAATCCATTTCGGAAAAAGGTTGTAACATAATAAAATATGGAAATAATGAAGCGTTGTGAATACTTTCCAGATGCACTGTACCTGTGTCAATGTCTACAATCAAGAAAATACTCCAGAGTAATTATAGAGGACATACCACAAGATGTAAACCATTAGTGAGCCTCAGAAACAGGAAGACCAATTAGAGTTTGAAAAAAAAACCTGTACAGTTCTGGAAAAACATCTTATGAACAGATGGAAGAAAGATCAACTTTGAAGTTTATGGAGAAGGGAGGAAGCTGCTCCCTTGTATTCCTTTGGAGGAATGTGACTGCTGACAAACTCAGTAGGATGATTTCTGAAGTGTTTAGGGATATATTATCTGAGACTCAGCCAAATGCTACAAAACTCATTGGACGGCACTTTACAGTGCAGCTGGACAATGACCTGAAACATACTCTCGAAAGCAACCCAATACTTTTGTAAGGCAAAGAAGTGGAATGTTCTGCAATGACCAAGTCAACTACCTAACCTGAATCCAACTAAGCATGTATTTAATTTGCAGAAGACAAAATGCTGTAAGAAGAAGCAGGAATTGAAGCCTGCTGTGGTAAAGGTCTGGAGGAGCATTACCAGGGAAGATGAAACTCTACACTTAAAGCATATCTTGATGTTTTCCTTTCAAATCCATTTTGGTGTCATACAGATACAAGAATATGACAACTGTTTCACTGTCCAACTACTGCATATATGGACTTAAATGTACATGCTTCCAGACCCACTGTTATCAGCTTATCTAAAAGACCCTGCCTTTGCAAATGAAAATCATTTCTCAATTGACCTAGTAAAAAAAAAGAATTACACCTAATCTAGTTATTGCCTCTTGCGTAATCTGTGCTCATGTTACTGTCAATTTTGTATGTAAACATGTTTCTACATACAATATGTGCAGTTGTATGCAAATGTTTGGGCACCCGTGGAAAAAAAAGATTTACAATGAATCTTTCTGTGAACCGAATTTGACCTGACCTTCACGCTGCACAAAGTCAAACTGTTCTGCACAGTTTTATAAAGGAATACTATTTATAAGTATTTTCCACACATTCTAAATATTAAGCAAAAGTGCAAAAGTTTGGGCGCTGTGTCACTTAGTACTTGGTAACACCTCTGTTGGCAGATATAACTATGAGTCTTTCTCTTCTTGACTTTGGAATTTTTCCCGCTTGCTGAAGTCTTCCTGATTAGAAAGATGCTCGGGTTTCCTTGTATTCACTGCATGTTTGGGAAGTCCCTACTTAAGACCAAAATGATCAGGTAAAGGGATTTCACATCTTACCGGTAACAATTATTGATATTTCCTTTACTCTTTCTAATTTTATAGGTTACTGTTAAGATATGAACTCTGATATGACCTGATCAATTTGGTCTTAGTAGGGACTTCCCAAAACTGTGAACTCAGAGTTGCTCAGAAAAGTACTTTTACTCAAGTAAATGTCCACCTCTGGTTCTATGTTAGAATGTTGCTTGTTGGTGTTATCTGTTTCGTGGTGTACATACTATATTCAGACATGTTGCCTAACTTTGCTCATTTGATTTGGAAAGTGGTTTTCATTATTAAACTTTGTTTATATTGACAGCCTTCACATTTGTCTCATTCTACTCCTTACAAGCCTGCACTTGTTACAGAATGAGCTACCAATGCAAAGAGAGACAGCGAAGGAGAAAGAGGCGTATCCAACTGGCACAGTAACATCACGCCTACACCCGGTAGAGCAGGATGCACGGTTCTTGATCAGTGGGTCGATTACATCTGCGCCAATCTCTTAGGCGTTAATGAATCCGAGGACTATGCCCGCCACCATAACAGCTATGGGGTGGTGGAAGAGGGCTACAGCTTACTTGAATTCCCCTAATGGGTGCTGGATAGGCTAGGCAGGGCCAAAATGGCATCTGCTGGTACAGGAAAGAGACACAACCACCAGCAAAGGCATGGACTAGTTACCTCCACCATACTATGAACCGCTCATTGCATTGGAGCTAGTCAAACTGCAAAGTGCAATCTGGGGCTCCTGCCCAACGCCGCAGCCCTAGCACCTTCCAGAGGACCTGGCCCCTGTCCCGCCAGCAGCAGCCGAGACCACCAGGACTCCACCACCAGCAGTGGAGACCACACACATACTGATATTGCCAAGCAGTTGCTGTCCTGAGACCAATATACTTTATGATGACCCTGGTACAACAACTGCCTTTGCCAATCACCATTTATGATGTCATCCCTCTGTGCCCATCCTTCTGTAGAGTGCAAAATCAGGATGTGCTGTGAGCACTACAAAATCGTCAAAAAACAATAAATAAAGTCAGTTTACCTTAACCTTACCCTAACCTTAATCTCACCTTACCCTAACCTTAACCTCACTAACCTAGCATATTATCCCTGAACTAATTTGTCAGACTCTGCAGAACGACAGGTCATCATAAAATATATTGGTCTCAGGACAGCAACCACTTGGCAAAATCATAAAAGTCAGAGAGGCACCAGCGGTCTGCCACTCTCATCAAAGCCGGTACCAGTTGCACCGCCCCAATAGCTGCAGTGCCTTACAGCTGGTACAGGCTACCACTATCCCTCAGCCTCTATATGTGGCGCTGTCCCCCTGGTCGCTGCCGTTTGTACATCCCGTGAGGCAGGTGCCTCCAGCCCCCACTCCTTCCATTTGCCATGCCCAGCATGGTCGTTGGGGTCACCCTGTTAATGGGGGGATTGTGCGGGGTGACCCCTCTAGAGGTCGGTTCAGGCTGCCCTCCCTCGCTTCTCGACACGTGGTGGTGGCATCACGGTCGCACTCCTGAGGTTGGAGCTTGCTCGGCTGGGGCCGA
This sequence comes from Umbra pygmaea, assembly GCA_016801145.1. Classification (NCBI taxonomy): domain Eukaryota; kingdom Metazoa; phylum Chordata; class Actinopteri; order Esociformes; family Umbridae; genus Umbra; species Umbra pygmaea. The sequence goes on along the minus strand of JACXGM010000727.1, from coordinate 50,220 downwards.
GCATTTGGGGGGATAATATACGTTATCTCCCGCTGGACTGTGCAGGGTGTAGTGAGGAGAGGCTCACTTCTGCTCCGTTCCATGTTTTATGTGCTGTTTTCTGTTTTCCTGGACACATTGAGGCTAAACAGACATCTGTCCAAAGCACATTATATCACAACGAATCTGGAAGGTTTTCTTTAGCATTTTCTAGAAAACTGAGTTTTGTGATAAGGTGCAAATCTTTGAGTATGGTACACTGTACTGTGGACAAGTGAACCACTACTCCAACGTCAGCTAAACTGTTGAACTTCCATTTCTTGAAAAAATCTCTGCAGCTCGAAGCATTGAAAGAGTTTTTATAGCCTTGTGGTGTTCTGAAAAAGTAAATTATCGGGATGTTTATGTCCTCAGACATGTGCTTAGAGGAGCGCATGGTTGGTAAAAACAGGCACAACAACCATCACAGTCTGACAGGTTAGATGGTATAGAGTTACTTCAGAGTAATAGTTCAACACTGGAATTGAAGACCTAATGAGACAATGAACTTTTATAGTTTTAGTAAACATATATTTAATAATAAATAAAAAATGGCCCAATATGGGTGCCTGTGTCATGTTGACTTTATTTTGAATCTGTTATGAATGTGAGTATTGTAACATAATTATTTCCCTGTGTGACTTGTACACTGTACAAATTGAGGATCACCAAGGCACCATGCTCATTATTTGCTTTTTAGACACTGTGATTATGTCCCTGTTGTACGTGTGAATAAGATTAAATTTCACTCAAAATTGTGCTATGATCTCTCTTTATTAGAATGCCTGGTATATATCAAGACGGTTGACAAATGAAAGGACAACCAACATATAGGGTTGGTTTTCCTCGGAAACAGATTAAGCCTAGTTCTGGACTAAAAAAACAAGTTCAATGGAGATTTCCATTCAACTTGATTAGTTAGTCCAGGACGAGTTAATCTGTGTCCGTGAAACCTACCCAAAGTGTCTCTGTAAGATATTGTGCCACCACCAGATGCACCTCGGCATCGATTCTACATGTCATCCTGGAAGAGAATTGTAAGCATGGAAGTCCCATCAGGATTGAAATATTTCTACCTGGGATAAAGGTGATCACTCAGAATAACGTTGTAATACTTACAGTGACTCTTCCCTCAAGAGGACTAGTGAACCCAAACCATGTCAGGACAATGCCCCCACAGCATTCATTATGTTCCTCCGCTCATTTATTCTGCATTATATGTCACCTGTCTTAACCTGTAGATGATTTCTTCTTTACACAGGAGTATATTTTCAAAAGATTTGGGTGGTATTTTGTATTATTTAATTGACAGGACCGTAGGACACTAGGGAGACAGGAACACAGTTTCTTCCCCCAGGCCATTCGGCTGCTCAACATGGAACACTGACACTGATCACAATCATCTGTTGAGCACTAACATTCTCTGGTCACTTTATGCTCTCTACATCTGATGTAGCAGAACTCAAATTCACATTTAAAAGCACATTTATGCACATTTAAAAGCAACTTTCCATGCCATATTTTTAATATTTATTACTCCTACTGCTGTACATTTTCCAGATCGCTGCTCAGTACATAGCATATTATTATTATTTGTAATATATATATATATTTTTTAATTCTTTATATTGTTGTAATCTTTTTAAGCCCACTGCATGTGTCGAGCCATGTCAAAAGAATTTCTCTGCATAGGATGATGTGATGTTATTCGATGCATATGATAAATAAACGACTTTGACTTTGACATAGGAGGAGACAGAGAGGAAGCTCCCAAATAGTCAGATGGTGTGGTCTAGTCAAGAAATGAGAATGCTACACATAATTTACACAGGAGTTTGAGGGGAATGCTATTAACCAGCCACAGTTAGGATTCACACGCATCACAACCTAACACAAGGAGTCACTATAGCGTAACATATGATAAGGCAGCCTTGACTGACATTCCACCCACTCACTCTGGTCAGCACAAATCCAATTTGTTTAATTTTAACATCTGGCCTGTAATGTAAATAATGTTTTAAAAGAATCATATTCTGTCAGCCAACATTTTTTTATTTGTTTATTAAATTATAAATGTACAGTGGATCCGGAAAGTAACCAAAATGGATTAAATTCATTATTTCCCTCAAAATTCTTCAAACAATAACCCATATTGACAATGGGAAAGAAGTGTGTTTAAAAAAACTTCCCTGACTAAGGCCCTTCTCCCCTGATTGCTCAGATGGCCGGGCGGCCAGCTCTAGGAAGAGTCCAGGTGGTTCCAAACTTCATCCTGTTATGGATGATGGAGGCCACTGTGCTCACTGGCACCTTCAATGCTGCTGATATTTTTCTGTAACCTTCCCACAGATCTGTGCCTCGACCCAATACTGTCTCAAAGCTCTACAGACAATTCCTTGGACTTCATGGCTTGGTTTGTGCTCTGACATGCACCGTTAACTGTGGGACCTTATATAAACAGGTGTGTGCCTTTCTAAATCATGTACAATCAACTAAATTTACCACTGGTGGACTCCAATCAGGTTGTGGAAACATCTCAAGGATGATCAGTAAAAACAGGATGCATCTCAGCTCAATTTTGAGTGTCATGGCAAAGCCTGTGAATACTTATGTACATGTGCTTTTTTCGTTTTTTATTTTTATTAAATTTGCTAAGCTTTCAAACACACTTCTTTCACATTGTCATTATGGAGTATTGTTTTGAGGGAAATAATGAAATTCATCCATTTTGAAAAAAGGGTGTAATATAACAAAATGGTTAATACTTTCCGGATCTCAATCAATCATGTTGCTCAATTGCCATATTCCAGAATATCCCCATAATCATAGAAAAATCCTTTTAAAAACAGTTGGACTCTATTGTTAGTATACTGTATTTATGACTCTCCATACATTTATTGTTGTACTATTGGTCTGCACATTTCTGCTATTCTATTGATCCAGTGTTTGTGTCCTGCCCCTATCCATATTGAGAAGTTTGTTGATAATCCTAATTCCATCCTACATGGCACAAAGCCCTTCGTTCAATCTAGATAGGGTGTGGGGAAGGGGGAGGGTGTCCACACAACAGTGGATCTATACTTTTACCCCCTTTGATCATCACAGTAAAAGCTATGGTCTCCCTAGAAATAACTTAAGATATGTTAAGATTAGATTGAATGCTTGATACAGTTTTTTAAACTGTGAAAAATATTTTTTTCAGTCAACCTTCCCCCCATATAACATTGGAAAGCTAAATAGGAGGAGATTCTGAAAGAACTATTTGTTTTATTAGATCTTGTTTGTTCTTACATTATTCTAACCCTATTATCCATAGCATACACCTCTCCCTGCCCTGACCTGTGCAGCTTCTGACTTGATGAATTTTCCAATAGAAACAGAGCCACAGCTGATGAATACCTGAAGGTTCCAATAGAAACAGAGCCACAGCTGATGAATACCTGAAGGTTCCAAAAGAAACAGAGCCACAGCTGATGAATACCTGAAGGTTCCAATAGAAACAGAGCCACAGCTGATGAATACCTGAAGGTTCCAAAAGAAACAGAGCCACAGCTGATGAATACCTGAAGGTTCCAAAAGAAACAGAGCCACAGCTGATGAATACCTGAAGGTTCCAAAAGAAACAGAGCCACAGCTGATGAATACCTGAAGGTTCCAAAAGAAACAGAGCCACAGCTGATTTGAGACAAGCAACCGTCGAAAACCTACAAGTTTCTTGTTGTGCCTGCAATGGTACAGTGGACTTGCTTTTAAGCACCCTTAACATTTGGCCAACTCTACAGCATAGCCTATTATAAATAGACTTCATGCGGGCATAGTTGTGACCAGGCTCAAACCCTAACCACTGTGACAATTTCCCTGTGAAGCAGCAATTTAGCCTAATATGCCACACGGATGCCCCGCTATGCCACTGTATTAAAGCCATAAGATGCTGTTTAGCTCATTATGTTTTATTACTGGCAATAGGATGAAGACATAATAAATTATGTAGATTGACTCAGTGCATTCTGTCTGTTTTTAAATCCTGTTGATAAATACCTCTTTAAAATCTCAGGTGGATCTTTTATAAAATGTAGAAACCTGCCCTTTAGTGTTTTTGTGGATCTCCAAAGCACCACCAACATTTTAGGAAATGGTACCTCTAGACCCTATAGCTTTTTGGATGTTAGGGGCCATTTTTTGTGATTGATTTATTTGTTTTTAGGTAGTATGATTGTTTTGTATGTATAACATTGCTTTTTTTATATAACAGTGCTTATTTTGTCAATATATGTAACAATGTTTTAGTTTTAAATCAGGGCAAATTCCTTTTAAAGATTTAGTTTCAAATAAATATAGCTAAGTCTAAACTAAATGAATTTCTGATACACTACTTGAAAATGTTTGTTCACACTATATACACAACATACTTGTTTTTGATGTAGCAACAGTTGATTTTGGCATGCCTAAACCTAGGATCGAATTGTGTTGGATTGATTTATTCTGATAACCTTAATCACGATGATCAGGTTATTTGCATGACACTTCTGTTGTCAGACATCAATGACCGACTCCAAATGCATAAGCTAGAATCAAGACTACATTTTGACAGCTCTCTTATACATGCACCAATGGTGCGAACAGAGAAACAGAAATGGAGACAGCTGTGAATAAATTCTCCTTTTGGACACCAAAATGGGGGTCGAGTTAGGTTATGTACAAAATGTTCTGTAACATCTAAATGGTTCATACGTGATGAGTCAAAACACCCTAAAATTAATGCTGATTTCTTCAGTTGAACTTCACTGTCATGGTATCATTACAAATACAAAGTGCCGCAGTAGAGCCAAGACAACAACACTTGTGTCACTGTCTAAATACTTTCAGAATGCACAGTATAAATATTTTAATTCTTAAATGTATATACAATGACAAAACAGTTTGAAATTCTTCTTAAACATCACAGTTTATGTCCCAACGGAACTTAATACATGGAAGCTCCTGTGATTTGTGTTTATTTCTAAGTCATGACATAAAATATATAATATTGACACAAATGTACCGGTGGACGCTGTTGAAACAATTGAGGAGGATAGGCACATATTAATGGTTGAAGTGGAATGGTATCTCACAATGGGTTTAATGTTTAGCTCCATCCCATGTACTCCAGTCCAGACATTAGTATAAGCCCATCCTCAGATAGGATTCCCCAGCATCCACTGTATTGTATAAAATGTAAAAGAAATTCTACAGAATTTCTAACAAATGTATGGGCTCCAATTAGATTTACAAAGGTTTTCATGCATTCAAATATGAATAAAAATGCATTCAAAAATAAATTATTTGTTGTTATGTTTCACATTTAAAAAGCTAAAGTACATTTATCCTTTTCCCAGATGGGACAGTTCATAGAAGAGAAACCTAACGCTATGTTGTATAAGAGCTATACTTCTCCAGCAAGTATAGTACATTTGTGAAGGATTTCGTCTTTGTCAACATACTTTGATGACTTGCAAATGGATTACCATTCATTAGTCAACACGGAACCAGAGGCGTCTTCTATACTCGTTTTTAATTCTCACATCAACATCTGCTGCTACATGAGATTCAGGGATCTCCAAAGATGTGCAAACCAGAACAGGAATCAATAAGACACTCTGTGTTTCTTCAAGCAACCATGTCTCTAATGTTGGTCTGGGGATCTCTACCCAGAATTCCAAACGTTAAAGTTGGGAAGCCGTTTTGGTGTGGGTTACTTTATGTTTTAACACCATTTAAGAATTAGCTGTAGCACACCTCAAATACTATATTTTATAGCATATTTTCTGTAAAATGTCTGAGTCTTTAATTTGTGTCCAATGAGAAAGATAAATTCATTTCATTTTACAGGGGTTAATCTTAATACATGAATAATAAACATATGAAAGATCATATCTCTCTGCAAATGAGGAATTAACAGTAGAAAAACAGCTAATTATTCAGTTAAACAGTTGCCACCAAATAGTAAAAGATAAAGGTCATTATGTGACAAATGTTTGAACAGAATATGTCAAACAGTCTTTTAGTACAAATCTCCAGCTCTCTTTCCATGAGCAGAATGCCAGACGAGGGGAAGAAGGCAAACTGTAGGACAATGGTGCATTCTGCTGACGTTCTCGACTACTGAAGTGAGAGAAAGTAGTGTCCTCACTGCTTCTAGTTCATTGTACATCCCATACCTAAAGGATTACTCTCAAAGATGTAAGGTGCCGTAGAGAGGGCCAGTCAAGTGGGCCGTGAGATCCTTTTTTGTTCTGAAATAAGGCCAGACTTCACTTTTACCGCTGAGTCACCGTGGGCATTTAAGTAATTTAAATCATTTAAGTCATGTCTTTAACATCCTGGGGAAGATGGCTTTAATGGGCGAAGGGGTGAAGTTGGCAGTGGAGACTGTGATCTCCAGGCCCTCCAACCTGTGGGAGATCCCCTCCGTCTTACTGGTGCTGCAATCCACAAAGTGCATGCCCACCTTCTTCACTTGTCCGTCCTTGGTCAGAAGGCAGCGCCGGCAAAGCAGTCTCAGGATGGCTCTCCTCATGTCCTTGCTGGTCAGGGTGTAGATGATGGGGTTCAGCAGAGAGTTGAACATGGCAACGCCCAGGAAGTATTCCGCCTTGAACAGCACCTGGCAGCTCCCCGCCGGGCATGTGAAGTCCAGCAGGAAGAGGATGAAGAGGGGCAGCCAGCACGCGATGAAGACGCCCAGCACTATAGTGACCGTCTTCAGCAGGGCGATGTACTTCTGCGATTTGCGAGCCACGCTCTTCCGCTGCGGGACAGCGCCCATGTGCTTGGTGTTGGACTTGACAATGTGGAAGATGCGCACGTAAAGCACCACGATGGCCAGCAGAATAGCAGTGAACACGGTGATGCAGAAGAGGATGTAGCTCTTTGCATAAAGCGGCAGGACTGTGGAGCACTGGTCCAGACTGCCTATACAGTTCCAACCTAGAACAGGGAGGACCCCCAGGAACACAGACAGCACCCAGCTGGCCCCGATCAGGGCAAACATCCGGCCTCGCTTGGCCCCCTGGTAGGGCTTCATTCTTACCATGGTGACGTGGCGCTCGATTGCGATGGCCAAGAGGCTGATGACAGAAGCGGCCAGGGTTATGTAGACGCCCCCCTCCCTCAGGAACCACTGCACAGGAGTCATCTTCAACGTGTTGGCCCCTGAAGTTACTATGTTCACCATGTAGGTGAAGCCAGCTAGTAGGTCAGAGAGTGTCAAGTTCCCCAGCAGGTAGTACATAGGCATGTGGAATTTCTTATTCTTCCAGAAGGCCAACAGCACCACAGCATTCTCCAGCACTATAAGCAAACAGACCAGCAAAAAGGCTATGGCCTCTGGCTTCAGTCCGTCTTTGTACCTGTCTTTAAGTTTGCCTGTGTAGTTGTAGTGTTCTCTGATGACTGCGTTGCTTTGGTACTCGTTAAACATCTGGATCATGTTCCCTGATGAGAAGGTTATGGGAACCACAGTCGGGGGAGCAGGGTATCCAGCATGCAATGTTTCCATTCGTATTCTCAGAATATCGCTTTTTTTTGAGCTGGCAAGTGTTAATCACTTGTTATGCAGTCCATAAATAAATGTGTTGGAAACAAGGAATGAACATGCCTTAGTAAATATTTCATTGCATGCATTTATTTGACAAAGAAGTCCAGGATTTTTATATTCCTGTGGTTGTGGTAAGGACCTTTCAACTGACAGCAATATCCGCAGTGCTCTTGATCCTTTGGTCTTCTGTATGGATATTATGCAATGCCTGAACAAGCCACCTGAGGTCTCAGATACGCAGGAAAACTGAAAAAAATATAAGATTGAAATGAAATACAATAGCCTGTTTATTTGTATTAACACACACACACACACACACACACACACACACACACACACACACACACACACACACACACACACACA
>JACXGM010000727.1:31179-42160 GCA_016801145.1 Umbra pygmaea | reverse complement strand
TATGCCCAATTCCCAATTCGTGTTAAAACCTGGAGTTACTTGGCCTAATGATTACACTAATTAATATTTTGCTTTCAAATATTTCTGTGGATATTCCAGCTCTGACTGTTTGTAAATATTAAATGGAAAAACTGTAAATACTTCTATCTATACTTACAGTAAACATTTATAGCATCCATGCATGCATGAACAAGTCGACAGTGATATTTTCTTCTCAACCAATTATTCTGGTTTGGATTCGCTAATAATGTGTAATGTAGGCTAAGTGAAGTTTCTATAATTATTGCAAAAAAATAGACAGCATTGAAACCTGTTGATTACATAATTTGATTTGTTAGTGGAATATATAGTTTGTAGGCTATATGTAATACTAAGTTAGTCAGCCAGAATTTTCCATAAAATTTCGCAATCCCGCAAAATCAACACAATGCAATAAGCCTATATCAATGTCCATCAACATTCTAAAAGTACATCATGCAAAATAAGTGCCTATCGCCATGATTAAATATCTACACAACGTACGCCTTACATTGTCTATAATGTATAAGAACACGCTATTAAAACTATAAATGCTTACCGTTTAGAAGTTTAGTTTGTCTTGACATAGTTAGTTCCTTAATTCGCGGTTGCCTCACGAAAAATATAGAGTACGCTGACCGTCAGAAGTGACAGAACGTGATACGAGAAAAGTGCAGCATAGGATTACAAGATTCAAATTGTGGGCTGGCACACCAACGCTTTCCTCTCCCCTTAAACTTGGCGACTGAAGTAAATACATTGCACTGAAGGCAAGAGTACGCTCTACTAAGTTGTTATAGTACTTCAGCGAAACAGGCACGATGTTTTGCTTCAGGTAAGGGCACAAAATTGGACTAATAAAGGTGCATTTTTAAAGTACCTGCCATCTAATCTGGTTTTGAGTTATGTTGGTGAAATTGATACCTACATTACTTCCTATACTGTCTCATTGGTTTACTTTGTTATTCTATACATGTAATACCCATAACAATAGATACTATTTTGAAACAGCTCATGTGAAAGTGTGTACTGTATTTACATTTAATTTATATATTTGGGATGTACAGTTTCCAACATAAGTGGAGTGTAACATACTGCGACGTGACGCATGGAGTTATACTGTTTTTTTAAATTAAGCAATAAGGCAGGAGGGGGTGTGGAATATTAGGTGGTGTGGTATATGGCCATATGCATCAGACCCTAGACCAGTGGCCCTCAAACCCTTCCATGAAGGGCCTAGTGTATGCTGGTTTTTGGTCTTTCCCTTCAATTAGAGCATAATTAGGACCTAGACTGCCAGGTGAGGGGAGATACTAACCAATTAGTGAGCTACTCCATCAGGCTTGTACAAGGTAAAAGCAAAAACCTGCATACACTAGGCCCTCCATGGAAGGGTTTGAGGACCACTGCCCTAGACACTGCTTAGCTGCGGAATATTGGCAATATATCATAACCTCATGAGATACCTCATTGTTTTTTAATAAACAATCGCAATTAGAGCACTAAAAAGTGATGTGATATCATCTTAGTGGTATATGGTAATATTTACAACAACTTTCAGCCAATCAGCATTCGGAATTCAAACCATACAATTTATAATTACGCAGTAAGTTATCTTATTTTTACTTAGGGAGTATATGGCAATATACAACAAGCCTTATTATGATTACAAACAATAAAAAGTAATGTAAAAACAAACCGGTTGTATTTAGTCTGATATATCACCGGTTTCACCAGTCAGCATTTAGGATTCAATTAATTGGTTTATCTTACATTATAAACTTGTGAATAATGAATGCTGATTGATTTAATTCTGAATGCTAAGGCTGTATACACTGGGTTAGATATCACATAACTTTATACTGATATAATGGAGTAGGTAACTGCTCATCACAATATGGCATCTTGGTGGGGAGTTCAGTATACTATGGCTGAGGGCTGTATCCAAGCACTCTGAAATACATTGTGCCTCAGAACAGCTCTTAGCCGTGGTATATTGACTACGTAACACACCATCTGGTTATCAAGTAATCAACCATGAAAGCTGATTTGCTAAAAGCTGTGGTATATAAGACCACCTCAATACAGACTTTCTCCACCTGTTTAGTTCAGGATGAGGATGATGTTATTACAACATTACGTTGTAGAAACTATACATAACCGCATACGCATGTGGAAATTATGTGCTGGAGGGTTGGCTGGACCCTACTTTCTCTAAACAGGAAGCTGTCTCATTGTGCCTGGAGTAGAGGGATATCCTTGAGAAACAACGATGAAGTCATATTTGACACTGAGCTTGCATTCCAGCTTGACGTGGAACAAGCTGTTCTGTGGAGCCACCTCACTCATTTCCAGTCAACAAGGACCCATTGTAGGACTCATTGTAAACAAATCGCATTTTGCATTGTCTTTGCTACTGCATGAAACATGCAATTAGATTTAATCTATTAGGTTCCTTTACTCTGACATGCATCACAAGTTTAGATTTACTTCAAAAAATGTCTCTGAATGGCTTGCTCTCCCTTTCAACTGTCGAGAAGGCATATTACCCACCCCACCTGCTTCTCTAGGGTCAAACTGTTTCTCTTCGTGCCCTAATTAAGTGATTCCCAGTAGGGCCCGTAATAGATCTCAGCCCAGACTTGTCTTTCAGATCACAGTTGTCCTCTGCCCTAAGGCGACCCAGTGGCTGATCAGGTGGGGGCTCTCCTCCGTGGACTAGTCAGCTGAATGGCAGCCCCCTGCTGTTACACTGTGACACTATCTCACCACTACCCCCCCCCCCCCCCCCCCCCCCATTAACACACAAATACCTCAGCTGCTCCCCACAGTGGTAATCTACTCAGTTAGCTATTATTACTCTTCTATCTTGTGCCTTGTCACACCTTGCCCCAGGAAGAATAGAATATACATAGAATCATGTTGGATGATTTATTTCTGTGACGTTGGCGCTATTGTGAAGAGGAAGTCAGTGGGAGTGCCTATTTTAAAGATAGGTTTTTAATGGATCTGTTGTTTTTGTGCTGTGGTTTGTGATGTTTTGGTCCAGGCATGTTGTTAGATTGACTGTGTAATGCCATATTTATCGATGATAAACCCTCAGCAGAGAAATTCTATTGGTCTGTCTGAAAACATTCATAGGTTTTGCAGGACTCATACTGTTTGCCACAACAGAATAACAACCTGGGTTGTTACAACACTTTAAAGCATCATTCAGGACCAGTTATTTACAGAAAAGTAAACATAGAATCAATATTGGGACGAGCGAGTTTGCCAACCGGCATTGGTTTATAAACCCCATAAATATGTTTATTTCATATGTTATTGTTATTTTTAACCAGTACATTATACATTTTTCCATTATGACTTTGTGAGCAAGTAAATCATGTACATCAAATATCACTGTAACTTTGATTATTCAGTGTTATTAGTACACAAGGAGTTTTCCCTTGTCAATGACCTTCTACAATGAAAATAACACAGAGACTTCCATACCTAAGTAGGGCCCTGAAATGGTCTTGAGAACAAATAGGCACCTTAGATTGGCCTATTGTTAGTGTGTTTATCCAATCAAAGCTCAGTTGATGTCCTCATCTTCTGATTAAATGCTGACACTCCACCTCAAAGTGTAATTGCAGTTTCTCTTTCCTCACCTTCATGATTTATTTTTTTCAGTTATAGGCAGTGTGAGAATGGAGATGTCCTGTGTTCTTTTTTCATTAAAAAAAGTATAACACTGTCTTTGCAGATTGCTACTTCAGTGAGTAAACCTATTTTGTGGTTGTAAATTAAAACATGGTTGACTGTTTTCATTTAGAAGTTGTTAATGCAATGCTGCAGCGTAATTTCTTCTACTGTCTGAACGGAGTGGCACCTCCGTCCATCACCAACCAACTCACGGAGACATCAGTAGAGACTCAAGGAGAAAGCAGAGTTGACCCTCAAAACTTAAAGTTTACTCCTCTCCTGTCCTTTGTAGGTCTAGCATTTCAGTCTGTTGTTAATCCAAGTACAGTAGGTGTACAAACAATTACCTCAGACCCAGATGCCAATGAGAAAAAAAAGAGGGACATACTGTATGTGTTCTGATGTGCTCTAAGGCAGGGTCGGTTTGCTTTTCATTTTATACAACAGCAATCACACTATTCTCTCACAATTTGAATACGGACACAGAGAGGAAGATTCTATATGCCACCCAACATTTCCCTTTTTGTGACGTCTAGTGTGGAAAGTCTGGATAGACTACATCGAAATGGGAAATTCTCAAATTCTTTCAGTCAGTCAGACAATTAGTTAGCTGTGGTCCAGACGTCTTGTTTAATAAGGAAAGTTTGGTCTTTGTGTGTAAGCCAGCCAGAATGTAGAGAGGGGTTGTGCAATAAAAGAGAATTTACAGCGGAAAGAATTCCTTTATTTCAGTGGGTAAAACAAACCTTTAGTAATATTTTCCAAAGTATGCTTTCCCTCTTTTTGAGAAGAACCGGAGACGGGAAAACACTTTAATGTTGCAGTCAGCAGGGATTTTCTGGGACAAATAAACACAGGAAGAGACTGACATTCAGGGCCGGTTTTGTTATACATCCACTCAGCATATACGTATGAATGTGAATCTGGCTATATATACACACAGACAAACATCCTCAGCTCCTATCTAAACCTTTCCACTCCAGAAAATGTTTTTAAATTCAAGCCTCTAGATGTCTTGCTGCTGTTTTTTGTCCGCTGTCTTTCAACATATCACAAGGCATTCCAAGTACACAGTAAAAACGGCTGTGTTAAATCAACACCCTAAGTGTTAAATTAACACTCTCAGTGTTTATATAGGTCCAAATTGACACTGAAGAGGGTTAATTTAACACTTAGGGTGTTGATTTAACACAGCCGTTTTCACTGTGTACCCTTTCCCAGACGCAGCAACCTTCTGAAATGCTACAGCTGGGAGGTGGCTTTGGTTCCCAGACCCTCACAGGACTTTTAAGGTTGAGAGTTTGCTGATAGAATGGGGAGAGTACCCGTTGGGGTAGAACAGAAACAGAAGTTTCAGGATGATGAAGATTTGATCTAACATTACTAGATCAAAGAGCAAATTGTTTGAGTGTTGTATGTTTTTACTTCAGAGGAACTGTTTTATAAATCTGGGTTATTCTATTGCCATTCTTGCTTCCTTCTGGAACAGTCCCACGCTCTGACGTTTAACCCCTGCCCTCCCACCTCAATTCTCATTATCTGATAAGCCCTCAGGGGATTAAAGTCCCTGGAGATACAGAGGCATTCCTATAGTGCAACTGTTTGTTGGCTAGCAGCACATCACACCAGGGAAGTGTGTCATATTCCCCAGTTTCTTGATGTTCCTGTTACTTTCAGTTCTATGGCTCCTTGGTTAGCATCATTTGGATGACCTTGAATAGTTCTCTCATGCTATTACTTATGGGTTTTTCCACAATTAGCTGTTGCTGAGGAGGATTTCAACAGGGTCTTATAAAAGGCTGAATTGTGGTTTGGGATGAGTTCATCCTGGAAGAGAAGATGGAACAAAGAAGGTTCCCATAGAGCGGAGGAGAAGGGGACAGGGGTGTAACCGTTGGAATGAGTCATGTGTGAATGACTTTATTCAAACATTTTCAATTACCAATAGGTTCTAAACTCCCCCATTTCATTCAGGGGTCTGTGACTAACCAACCCTGTGAAGAACCAACCCGGCTTCTTGCTTTCACACAGATGTGAAATGTACCCTGCGTTCCCTCAGCCCTGTGTTGTTGTACTGGGTGTGGAATCTGGAATTATCTACAGGAACACTCTTCATAGTGGCAGTGGTATAATCCTAGTTCTGTGGTTCCCCTCATAAAGTCTTACTGTCCTCTCTCTCTGTCTCCCCCTTCATTCCTTTCTCCATAGCTTCTCTCTCTGTCTCCCCCTTCATTCTTTCTCCATAGCTTCTGCTTCCTAAGGTTTTGTTAACAAAATACCTCCCAAAACTAAAACATCTTTAGAAATCTACTATTAAGTAAAAAGCATCTAGAATTTAAATTAAGTGTGCTCTATTCTTGGAATTTTTATTCACAAGGTTTGTGAATGTTTTCCATCTAAACTGACTGTTTCTAGTATTTTCAATGTCAGTTTTAGGACTGATGCATGTGGCCGAGATGTAACTTCTTGTAGAGAAGGGTCAAGTGCACATTTTGTTATGTTGGGGAGGGTGGAGCAATAAATAACAAACTGCCCCTAGCAGTGTCTCAATGAGAACTTTTATCGGTATGGGACAAGTAATGGATTATTACATTTACAAGGAATTTGGTACTGGCCAAATATTTATTGTAAACAGAGTAAGGAAAACGTGTTGATGTAAAACATAAGAATAAAAATGTAATAGAACACCATTGTGTTACTTTTACACAGCCACTCCCAGGGAAATCACAATTTCCAATTACAATCTTCCATTAAAAATGTTACCATAAAGTAGAATTTACTGTAGTAAAGTGGAGTGACAGGCCTCTCTGTAAATCAAATGGTTTAAAGACTGATGAAGCAAAAGGCTTTCTGTATGCCTGCCTGCCTCCCTGCTAGCCGGTCTGCCTTGGAGTTGGTCTTTCTCTTCTGTTTTTTCCCTTCCTGTTGTATGGAAGGCGTTTAAGCTCTCTGATCACTGATAAAGGCTTTGTTCAAAGGTACGGTGTAGCCTGACTAACAATGTTTTCAGACAAATGGTGTTTTTCTTTTCTTCCTCTAATGCCTTTCAGTGTGAAATAGGTTTAAATGACCATAGTGGAGGGAAACCAGTCCATTGCTCCCCTAGGCCTAGTGCTTCATTCATATGGAACTCTGGGGGTTATGGGGTAACCTAGACTTAGGATAGCACCAGAATCATCTGTCATACTAATTGACAGGTAATTTGTGGAAATTCGTTAATTTATACAATACTTATAACTTAACAGTAGTGTACATATGTGCAATGGATTTGTTTTAGACAGATTGTATATTTCAACATGTAATACATCAAACCACAGCAGTGAAAGGGGATATTTGTCAGTTTGCATACAAGTTCCATATGAGTTTTGAAGCCGGTGTGGGGAGAAGCCACATTATACAGTTAGGTGACAAGCAGTTGACCAGTAAACGAAAGGTTGCTAATGTTAATCACTCAGTCTTCTGGGCATACACAGTGTGAAAATCTTTTTAAATTATTACAAGTTACTTTCGGCCACAGACAACATAAATTGGCAGGAAATAACACATTTCAAAAGCAGTACATTAGAGAACCTGCGAGCATGTCGTAGTCACGCTCCTTTTGGTAAAGGTATAGAAAGGTTTCTCGCTAAATGGGTAACATAGGGTATCTAATGAATACCCTAGTTTGACAGTCTCAAGATGCGCTTTATGCCTCCAAGCTTGGTAAGCATTGCAGACTGTTTTACAGAAAAACTGACACGCGAGGCATCTCAAGCGTGTCTTCTCAGACAACAGAGCAGCCTTTCGTCTTGTTGATCATACCACTACAATGAAACATATTTTGCAATTATCTGTCCGACCATGACAGATTATCATGCATTAATTCATTTAGCGACATGCGTTTTCATACAGCCCCAGACCATTGTTCTTCCTCCACCATTAGTAGGGCTGTCCTGCCTGTCCACATACTGTGTAGTGGCCTTTTTTTTGCAATGGCGGAGGCTGTGTTTGACAAGCTCATCTTGATATTAATGGAAGATTTCTTGCAGGATTAAAGCATTTTTTAGCTACAATTACCAGTGTCTTGTTTGTCTGGAAATAGATGTCTTCTACCACCACATGGTGGTTCCTTTCAGTTCTACAAAAACTAAAAATCCTTCAATCTATCTCTCAAGTGTTCTTCTGTGGGTCACCATAAACATGCCAAGTGTTCTTCTGTGGTTCACCGTAAACATGCCAAGTGTTCTTCTGTGGGTCACCATAAACATGCCAAGTGTTCTTCTGTGGGTCACCATAAACATGCCAAGTGTTCTTCTGTGTTTACCGTAAACATGCCAAGTGTTCTTCTGTGGTTCACTATAAACATGCCAAGTGTTCTTCTGTGGTTCACCATAAACATGCCAAGTGTTCTTCTGTGTTTCACCGTAAACATGCCAAGTGTTCTTCTGTGTTTCACCATAAACATGCCAAGTGTTCTTCTGTGTTTCACCATAAACATGCCAAGTGTTCTTCTGTGGTTCACCATAAACATGCCAAGTGTTCTTCTGTGGTTCACCATAAACATGCCAAGTGTTCTTCTGTGTTTCACCGTAAACATGAGGAATCACCAGTGACCTTTGCATACTTTTACATACCAAGGGTCTGATTGCTAAATGAACATCTACAAGGTTAGTTTAGAATAGTTTAGTTATGAACTATTATACATATCACTGAAAATCTTCAGTATAATTTCAAGACAATGTTTGTTTATTTGCTGGGACTGTTTTTGCTGTACACACTGATATAGATATAATCTAATCCCGAATACCTTGACCTAGTCGATACACCAACCCGTTACTGCACCCATTAAGTCAAACTAATGAATAAACAAGCAGCTTCATACCCGCCAGCCTGATAAGACGGGTCTCTGGATAGCGCCTATGAAGGCTGCAATCGAGATGGGTGCCTATCTGGCTGGTTTCCCTCACTGCCCTTTTTCCCACCCCCACCACCCCTGTTGCGAGTCCTGTTCAGAGTGTGTACTGACTGTGCAAAAAATCGCTGAGGTGTTTTTTTTTCATGTTACCACACTGTACCCCTGAAGGGGCATAATATGGGGCTGCCTTCTTTTTTTCCCCTCATCTTGCCTCATGTAATGCTGTATTGTTTTTCTAATCCCTGTCTTCCTGTCCTGTCTACCCGATGTGATGTTTGTATGGACAGGTTGATGGCAAATTTCACTGGTTACTTGTGACTACGTGACAATAAAGTTGAAAGTTGAAGTTGACATTCAGTGAGAAATGCACTTTCCATTTCAAGCAACCTCAAACACCCAGCCTTTAATAGCCTTCTAACACTGCCCAATTCCATGCCCCTTGACCTTCTGAAGTATATGTTATGCATATTGTTTCGTAGTGCTTCCTAAACAGGAATGTAAACCCATAATTGTGTGTTATGCCAGCACGGGGAGCGAGGGGTCTAGTCTGGAGGGAATTAGCTCTGGTTAACTTAGCCAAACCGTCACACAGCCTCTATCTTTACCCAAACCAAGACTATTGTCGTTCCAGCTTCTTTGTTTTCCTGCAATATGTCTCATAGAGAAAGCAAAGAGAGCTAGTACTGTATGTTTGGCTTTCCAGTACAGCAAAGGGCTTCAATAGGCTTGCATTGGAATGAATTTGTAAATAAATACATTCTGATAATCCATGAGGTTTCTTCAAATGTCTTGATCTTTAAAATCCCATATATTGACTAATAGCACATTGTACTTAGCCTTAAGAGGCCACCTGAAACCGCAAACATGACATCAAAAGCTACATGTAGATTAATTTGGCAGTGTGAGGAATTAAATCAATTGGGACAAGAGGCATTTCCAGTTCATTTGAATGTGTTTGGCTTGACCTTTAAAACAACCAAACCAACATGTTATACAATTGCAATCAAAATTATTCAACCCTCATTGCAAATCGAGTTTATTGTGAAAATGTACAGACTCTCAGCTGTGTGCGATGAAAAAAATTGAACAAAAGCAATTGAAATAGCTCAACACAACGAATGCTTCAAGTAGTTGGCCCAAATTCAACTGCAAATGCAATTGATAATGACTCAAAAATTTTCAACACTTTCATGGTAATCATCTTTATTACTTAAAGTGGATATGGAAAGTATTCACAGCGCTTCACTTTTCCACAGTTTGTTATGTTAAACCCTTATTCTGAAATAGATTAAATTCATTATTTACCTCAAAACTCTACAAACAGTACCCCATAATGACAATGTGAAAGAAATGGGAGACTAGTCAGGATTGAGGGAAAGAGGAATGCAGCAATGTACAGAGACGTCCTTGCTGAAAACCTGCTCCAGAGCACTCTGGACCTCAGACTGGGTCAAAAATAGTTATAGCAGTGTTCCTTATCAGTCCAGTATGTAAGTCGATATTTGTATTTACAACCAGCAATACCAATGCTACTGAATATGTATGGGTACATTTTTGTACGTTTTTGAGCATGGTGTGATCTAAAATAATCTCTATTGGAAGCCATCACAAAGTTGGTTTCAGTATTGAATTTACCTCACTACCAGTACACAAAACTACACAATTAATCATGACTCAATACTAGAGCCTTAAATAAATCTTGGTTCAATCACCAGTTTAAGTTGAGCTGGTATCCATTGAATTGTCCAGTTATGTCCCTATTTTACACGTCTAAAAAAGATGGAACCTTTCATAATGTTGCCTAACAAACACTCAAACTTACCTCAGACTCCTTGTCTCTGCCAGTCGGTCCCTGGGTATCTGTCCCCGACATTGACGGTAGACAGACACGAACACTTGCCAGCTTCTCTCAGTGATTCTACGTGACGTTACTCTAGAGAGTGAACTGGAATAGAATGCAGCAAAAACAAAGACTGGTGTCATAAATAATGTTAATGTGTTATATAAATGTGTTTTATTGTACAGTGGTAGAAGTAAAGAAATGTTTAACACATCCTTTGTTTGAACTACTTACTGAAGGTCAGTCATCAACGACAGACTGTCGATACCCACCCACGCATTTGTGGGCAGGCACGGTGGCCTAGTGGATAGCACTGTGGTTGAAGGTTCTGGGTTCGAACCCCGGATGTCCCTGGCCTTTCTGTGTGGAGTTTGCATGTTCTCCCCGTGTCTGCGTGGGTTTCCTCCGGGTGCTCCGGTTTCCCCCACCATCATCAAAAAACATGCAGGTTAGGTTCTCCAGTCAGTGCCCCTGACGAAGGCACTGGCTCAGATCTGGAGTTGGTCCCCGGGCGCCGTAAATGGCTGCCCACTGCTCCCTTG
>JACXGM010000727.1:19590-31079 GCA_016801145.1 Umbra pygmaea | reverse complement strand
GCATGCAATGTACCTGTATTATGTGTAACTACTAAGGACTGGGAGGCAGTGGATCAAACCATTGTGAGGCAAAGGGTGGGGGTTGCAATACTTTGGAACTTAAAAATGTGCTTTTAGATTTCTATAAAAAGCACAATTGCTTTCATTGCATATTATTATTATTGAAATTGCATAGTTATATATAGTGATATATTGGAGGTGACAAATCCTATTATTTTCCTGTCCCCCCAGGATTTCTGCCTATAGATAGCGTACTTTTTTCTGCCCTGTCCAGGTACAGTAGTGTAACCACTGTTCCCTTAACTTTGAACTTGCAAACTATGCTTCCAACGTTGTCTCTGGGAACATTCGCTATCTTTTTGTATCCTGTTCCTTGATTTTGAAGGTCGATGATCTCTTCTCTTAAATATTTGGACCATTTTTGACAATGACCATGTTTCTCACACGCAGTCAAATGTGACATACAAGAAACCCCTAGCCAGTTCAGGTATTTCATGTGTTCCACCTAAAGCACACCTGGTGCAACTAATGAAACCCTTGATTAGTTGCATCAGGTGTGCTTGGAACAACACCTGTTTTGCATATTTGTGCTGTTGTGAGGGATTCTATTCTGGGTGTTGAATGATTTTGAGACATAATGAGTTGCATCTTCAGTTCATTTTGGGGAAACCACTTGATGCATTTGTTGTGTTTAGCTATTTCATTTGCTTTTTTATTTGTTCATTGCAAACAGATGAGTCTGTAAATTTTTTGCAATTAGGGTTGAATAGATTTGATTGCAGCTGTAGTTAGCAAAAGCTAGCTACTTACAAATATACCACAGTAACAAGCTACAATATCGCTATGACCCATATGTACATATTAATTTATGTAACAATCCAGTATATACTTAAATTCTTTATGTGATGTTTGAGGTTCATAAAAATCCACGACCATCCCCTTGAGGTTCCCTTAAGTCTGGAACAGTCTGGAAGCAACAGATAAAGAAAATGCTAACCATAGCATCATTGATGCTCAGAATAAGCCATTGTTGTTTTTCAAATAAACCCATAGTTCAAGTGGTGCTGATTGAACTGGGTAAAAGATACCTACGCCCAATGTTAGGTCTATCACAGTTTCAGATGTTATTGTAAGGCTACCTTTTTCTTTTAAACTACTCATACAGTATATACACTTTTTTAATTGAACTGTTTGTCATTTGGTTATACATTACTTTATAGATACATTAACATACGAGTGGTGCATCCATACATGCAGTGTAAGAATCTTTATATCAGAATGGAACAATTTGTCAGCCAACTTACCTGGGACCTTTTCTAAACTAGCAACAAAAGGAACATGGCAGAAGTAGAATATCAATAACCACTATCATAGATAGCATAATGTATTGGGGACGTTTGCACATTTTATGGTGTTACAAAATGAAATACAAATGGATTTAGTAGGGCTGTTTTTGCCACTTATTAACACAAAAAAAATAGAAACATTGAATTTGTGGTACGGGGTGCTATTTGCAGGTTCGGGCAAAGGTGATGGACTGGCCAAGCAGGTCTCCAGACCTAAACACGAATGAGCATCTGCGGGGCATCCTCAAACAGAAGGTGGAGGAGCACAACGTCTCTAACATCCACCAGCTCTGTGATATCGTCATGGAGGAGTGGAAGAGGACTCCAGTGGCAGCCGGTGAAGCTCTGGTGAACTCCATGCCCAAGAGGGTTAAGGCAGTGGTGGAAAATATTGGTGACCAAATAAAATATTGAAACTTTGGGCCCAATTTGGACATTTTCACTTACGGGTATACTCACTTTTGTTGCCAGCAGTTTAGAACTTAATGGCTGTGTGTTGAGTTATTTTGAGGGGACAGCAAATTGACACTGTTATACAAGCTGTACACTCACTACTTTACATTGTGGCAAAGTGTCATTTCTTTAGTGTTGTCACATGAAAAGTTATAATCAAATATGTACAAACATGTGAGGGGTGTACTCACTTTTGTGAGACATTGTATATATGATCCTTTGCACACATCGTAATCAACATTGTGATCATTGTTGGCACTTTACCAACTTCGTGAGCATAACACGAGAAGGAGACCTCCAATGGCGAGTGGTGGTGATTAACCATCATGGAAAAATTAGCTGCTCCATCTACAGACAAAACTAGACAAATATTGCTAAACGTCAGTCTTGCCTGTTATTATTATACAAAAACAATATTCTCTACATTTCAGGAAACAATATTTTGCTCCTTTGTGTTGATCTTGAAATAACTTATTCAACATCAGAGTGTTCATTCTTTCCCAGGTTCAATTAGAACAACACTACAGTAAGTACATGTTTATATCTCTAGCCAGCCAACTAAAAAACATCATCACCAACTGCACTCCTTCACTTCCCAAATCACTTTTTTTTTAAAGAGACAAGTGCACAATTTCCCCAAATACACATTTCAATTGAAAAAACTGTGTTCTTTCAGTAAATAAGGACTATAAAACATGCATTTTATTAAATATTCCTTTCCTTCAAACAAATTACTCGGCCTGGCCACATTAATATGTATATGTTTTTTCCAGGGCACAACATATGGAAAGCTAAGCTATGGGGAAATGCATGTGCAAACTGTGTTATAAGAGTTATCTAAAATTTTAGGTTCGCTTGCAGGCTTCACAGTGTTACATTGTCCATGTAGTCATTCGGTTCCAGAGGCAGTTGTGGACCCCAAAACAGATCAGCAGAATCTGATCAGGCCAAAGAAAATACTATAGGTGTTTTTATCGCTGCAGAAAAGTGCCATTTCTTTGCCAATTATCCTGAAAAATAACTTTTCTATACTGTACCGTGACCCTCAAACCGCAATACGTACAGTAGCCTACCATGGGTTTGCATACTGTTACACACATAATTTTCTAAATTTCTTAATAACTGTGCTCCGGGGGATATACGATGCCTTGGAAATGTTGTATCCTTCTCAATTATTTGATTAAAGAAAATTGATTGACCACAGCTGATTCAAGTGTGTCATAGCAATAATTTATTTATGCAATCAATTATTTTCTGTTTTACATTTTCACTTAAATTCAATTAGCAGATTTCACTGTGGCAAAAACATTTTGGTAACACCATGACATGTTGAAGGGTTTAAAGACTCTATTAGTCCATTTTTTATTTCTAAAGAAACAGGACAATGTATAAAAAGCTCCATTACCTTGTATCTCACATTCTGTAGCAGCCGTTTTTGTCTGGGCTGGTTTCTGAGCGCATGCAGCTCAAGACATCTTCAATAACACATGCACAAATGCACGATTGTGGTCTGGAGACATGACAGTGTAAAGACAAACAGTATGGAAATGAACTTGCGTGAATTCGGAAAATGGTGCTGAAAGCTATCGGTATCTATCAGTATCTCTCGGAATGTAAAAAGGCCCATAATACTTATAATGTTTTCTTTTAAGAACTTGTGTGGATGTGTAAAACAATTGAAGTTCCTCTTTGTGCTATGGCCTAGGTTAGATGTCATATTTGTTTGGTAAGGTTAGAGGTCATTGCTCTGGTAAGGTTAGATGTCATTGCTCTGGTAAGGTTAGATGTCATTGCTCTGATAATGTTAGATGTCATTGCTCTGGTAAGGTTAGATGTCATTGCTCTGATAATGTTAGATGTCATTGCTCTGGTAAGGTTAGATGTCATTGCTCTGGTAAGGTTAGATGTCATTGCTCTGGTAAGGTTAGATGTCATTGCTCTGGTAAGGTTAGATGTCATTGCTCTGGTAAGGTTAGATGTCATTGCTCTGGTAAGGTTAGATGTCATATTTCTGTCTCAGTCATCGATTCTAGGTCCAGAGGAAATCTGAATGGTGGAACACAACTGGTGTGATTAATATTCTAAGCCTATAATTAAAAGAGACATATTGGAATAATAGAACAGGATTATTCACAGCCTATTGTGGGGGTGGGTGATGATAACCATCAATACAGGAAGTGAATAGCCCTGTCTTTTGCAACTGTGTTGTTATTGGCTTACGATCACATCCACCTTCTGGAACCTATTACTGTAGGCCTAGCTAGCACGCAATCTTGAGAACATAGTTTCAGATACAAGCTGTAACTAACATAGTGGGAACACAAGCTGTAGCTAAATCTGTAACTGTTTCCTCTCTATCCCCACTGGCTGCTACACAAACATGATGATGTATTATTTGAGGAATTTTCAGGCTCCTACGAATAGACGGGTTTAAACTCCAGGTTGGGGCTAACAAACATGGTTCATATTCTTCAGCTATATGTGCTGCATCGCTAGTTGTCTGCGGCTGTCTCTCTACAAACAGGTATCATATAAATCAATTACAAACAGACAGGTTTCAAATATGGAAGACAGCTGCTGGGCCAAATTGCCAGTGACAACAGTTAGTATTGTAAAAGTGAAGGACATAATGGTGGCAAAGCTCAACAGATGGCAGCAAGAGGACTCCAACACCCCACTGTGAGTCTGCTCGATGTGTGTTACTTTATGGCTGAGAAGATATGCAAGGTATTCCACAGAAGATAACATGAATTAAACAATGAGACAATCCAATTCAGCTTCCATTGCCTGGTAACTGATTCCCCGCTCCAAACCAGGACAGGGTTGAAAACCAGGGCATTCGTAGAAGGAGCCCGAAAATTCCTCAAATCACACCTCATTCACATGCAGGGACAAGAAATGACAACACTGGCCTCACTTTAGTTTCCACTCTTTGTTGATTTTCTTTGGAATTCACTAAGCCTTTTCATGCAGGCTAATCTTTTTGATATTGTTTTGCCATACCCAGGGACTCATGTTTTCCAACAAAATCTCTCTCTTTTTCCTGACTGTATAAGTTGTATGGAGTGCTTGAGGCAATTTGGGAAAGGTTTCTGGTAGCCTATCTTCTAATTTATTGGTTATCCAGTTTGAAGTGATGGTCTAATATATTATGGACAAAACTGATATATTATGTCTCAAACCATTGATTAGAGTTTGTGAGAAACATTAACTGATCTCTGCGAGTTATTAGCTGAGGCAAAAGCTGAATACTGGCAGAATCAAGAAAGTTTGAAGGACACGGCCAAAATACTGAACATTGTGATAAAACTGGGAGCTAACTGAGATACACAACAGATATTGACAACATCAATGCACTGTCTCAGGTCTGAGGCAATCAACTCCAGGTTGCAAGGTCAATGAAACAACTCAAAGTACCCTGTCTCTCAAAGATGGGTGTTGGATAGATAACCGGAAGATTAACCTGGGATTAAATCAGGAGTAATGAGAGGATAAGATTGGGAGAGTTGCATGAAGGTTATGTCAGGCCAGAGCATGTTCCTGAAGCTCAATTGGTAAGCGCATGGTGCTTCTAATGTCAGAGATGTGTGTTCGATTTTCATTGGGGCCCAGTATGACAAGGTTAAAAATGTAAGCCCTCCTTACTTTAAATTGCTCTGGAAATGAGTCTGCTAAAGGATGTTTTATGTCAGGCGCGGTGAGGGTTGGAACATCTGCTTATTCATCCCTGGGAATTTCCTCAGGAAACCGGGAAAGACGGTCATATGGTAGCCAATGTTTTGTTGTAACTTGCTCTGCTTGGCATCTCAGTGTGTGGACAGAAACAGACAAGCAGGACAGAAACAGACAGAAGCAGGACAGAAACAGACAGAAGCAGGACAGAAACAGACAGAAGCAGACAGAAACAGACAAGCAGGACAGAAACAGACAGAAGCAGGACAGAAACAGACATAAGCAGGACAGAAACAGACAGAAGCAGGACAGAAACAGACAGAAGTAGACAGAAACAGACAGAAACAAGTGAAGCAGGATGCTTTGACCAAAACCACTTTTTTCTTATTTCTTTTGACTTAAAAAAGTAAGTTCAGTGTGTAATACCACACCCAGGTATTGCATTGAGACACATCATCAGTTACATTATCAATGGACAAGTGAGCTAATTCCAGTGACCGCTATCCATGCCCTGGCCGTAATGCCCCTTCAGACATATTTCACAGATAGGTTGGCCTTTTTTTTTTAGCTTAAAATACCTTCTGTGAGTTTCATTGACTCTGCTTTAGTCCCATGTATCAGACACATACTGTACATGTGCAAACTCCAAAGGCAAACCCAGAGCCTATACGATCAAGACTAGAATCCCTTGTCTACACAAATGATGTGATGAAACACCAATCAAGTGAATTGTGCCAAACATTTTCTGCTCTAAAATAGGACTATTGAATTTTTTTCATTTGAAATAGTTGAAACAGTAGGCACATCCCTACTAATAATAGCTGAGGATCTTGACTTTAACCATATTATTATTTGAAATCAAATCTAAATATCTATAGAGCCTAAAGACAAGTCTTCCAAACTACAATTGGACATCATCTCTATGCCAGCAAGCAATATTTTTTTACCAGTTTATCTTCAAACAATTTGTCCAGTTCCTCTAAAGCCTTATCTGGTCAACAACCTCTCAGTAGGTGAGAGGTGATTTATCACATGCTTCCTTCAAGCACATGTTGCCAAGCTGTCCGATTCTTATCACAATGCTCAGGACGCCTTAAGTTGATACATGCATGGGAGGATACATGTTCATCAACTATATAATCAGAATTGAATTCACAGGTTGGCGAGCTACACACCCCAGGCAGTTTTGTACCAGTTTTTGATGCCCCATGCTGGAAACCTGTCAACAATGCAGTTGTTACTGCGCATCACCAATGAGCAAACTGCTGCTGTTGTATATGGCCTGGACATGAAGGTTGGTGCTGAATGGAACACCCTCATCTTTTATCATGGGGGTGGAGAGTTTGATGTATCCATCTTGACCACTGAAGATGGAATCTTCAAGGTCAAATACATTGCTGGAGGGCCCCATCTGGGAGAAGACTTGGCCCTTCAAGATATTTTTCCATCTTGCCAGAAGAAAGCCTTTGCTCAGGCATAGGGCAGAGGTCCACGTCAGTGCTTATTAACTTGTTATCCATTTTGGACCATTTCACTTTACTTTTTCAGTGGAGGAATTTAATGTCTAATGTGAATCACTCTCTTGAGAGCATGCCACAATATCTCAAGAGAGTTGAGGTTAGGATTAGAGGGTGTATGTTCTTCTGTTGAAGCCATTCTATTATTGATGCTTCTGCTGAACTTCAATTTGCAGACAGGTGGCCTTGCATTCTCCTGCAAACTGTCTTGATAAACTTGTGAATACATTTTTCTGAGTTTGATAGCAAGATGTCCAGGTCCTGAAGCAACAAACAGTCGCAAACCGTGATGCCTGCTCCACCATTGTTTAGAGTTGGGGTTTGATGTTGGTGTTCTGTGCCTATATTCCACACAATGTTGTGTGTTCCTTCTAAACTACTCAACTTTGGTTTCTTTGATATCTGCTTCATAATGCATTGCTTCTTGTGAATAGCAAACTCAATGTTTCAAAGTGTTTTTTATAGAACAGCTCTTACCAACACCTCCATTCTCATGTCATTTATTGGATTCCAGGTTAGCTGACACCTGACTTCAATTACCAACTGACTTCAATTACCAACTGACTTCAATTACCAACTGACTTCAATTACCACCTGACTTCAATTACCACCTGACTTCAATTACCAACACTTTCATTCTCATGTCATTTATTGGGTTCCAGGTTAGCTGACACCTGACTTCAATTACCACCTGACTTCAATTACCACCTGACTTCAATTACCACCTGACTTCAATTACCAACTGACTTCAATTACCACCTGACTTCAATTACCACCTGACTTCAATTACCAACACTTTCATTCTCATGTCATTTATTGGGTTCCAGGTTAGCTGACACCTGACTTCAATTAGCTTTTTGAGATGCTTTTTTACGTGTTTATATACTTATTCTATCCTGTACTGTGAAGGTTTAAATTCTGTATTCAGTAGAAAAAGTTAAAATCCAATGACTCCTGTGTTGATAGTTTTAGCACACTGTGTTTGTCTTAGTCAAACATCACATCAAATTGGATGGCCAATAAAATGAAGAGGCTCTGAATCACATCCGACCCGTCATACATGACTGGTTTCCTTCACGTTGTAATGCTCTGACTGTGGTCACACATGCACATAAATAGGAACTGGTCAGTATCCATGACTCACACACCGGGAATTTTAATGACATGCCACTCCTGTCCCCCTCCAGTCGCACAAAACCCCATGTGTGGCGACAGAGTGAAAAGCGTGTCATTCCATGGTACTGTACAATGAGCATGGACAATAACACACTGACAATGAGGGCTTAAAAAGGGCAATGGGGGGAACACCTGTACAATGAAATGGCTGATATCGTGTAATGAAAATCAGGACAGTGAGACTGCACAAAAGCTTATTGTTTTAGAAGCTTAGGCCATCTTTGTGCTAGTACAAAAAGACAGCATTTCAAATGAGGTAAACTTTTTCCAATAAGCAACAGCATTTAGGGCTTTGATGTATGTGTTGTATTTTCTTTTATGTTGCTGGACCTTCAGGTGATCCTGAACGTTACAGACCAGTTCAGGTTGAACATAAATATGTACTCTGAAAAATAAAAAATATTTATTTAAAACTGCTTTTCTAACTAAACTGTTAATTGGACACCTCCTGGGCATGTGTTTATCCTCTACACTGCAACCATATATCTCCGATTTTTTCCCAAATTATGTTCTCAGGAAACTATTTTGAAAACCTGAATTACGTTATATGCCAACATATTTAGGTTTTTTTATGTTTGAACTGCATGTTTCGTTATTAGGCTATATTTGCACTTATATTTATATGTTGCCCCTGTACATTTAGTTTAGCGGATTTATGCGAGAACATTCCACACATTCCATACATTCCATAGCGTTCGAAATTATATTGCAACATTCACAGTTAAGGTTAGGTAGGAGGATACTAACGGTTAAGGTTAGGCATTAGGTTACTATCGGTTAAGGTTAGGCATTAGGTTGCTAACGGTTAACGTTAGATATGATGTTACTGAGGTTAAGGTTAGGATTAAGGTTAGGGTTAACATTGCAAAAAAACGACAATCCTCTGACACTGTTTGTCTTTACACATGCAATGTAGAACAAAACAAACACGCACAAAGTGCCGGTCTGGATTATTTGAACTCGCGAACACTGGCATGCAAGTCGCAGATTTATACGCCCATCCACCATCCCCGACCTCCGCCCTAGCAAAAACTATGCTATTTACATGCTACATCATGATTTTCATATGTTCATATTTAACGTTATTCGAGTGTTTAATTTAGTTCCCTACAAACGTAATTGACCCTCTCATATGTTCATATTTGACATTTCAGTTTTACAAAATAGTTCCATCAGAACGTATTTCATGTGATTTAGGGCTGCTACACAAAGAATTTCCTCATAGCTAACAGACTAGTATATTAAGCTTATTGAAGATAATTCATACTTAAACAAATCTCACAATGATTATATTAGTGTAGGCTACATATCAGGACAAAATATGCGTGTTATAACTATAAGGTGCAAGAAAAACACTGCTACATTGATCTAGTCATACAATTTTACATCTACAGTTTGCAGGATCTTTCAGCATTTCACCCATTTCTGTTCCATCAGATTAAGTTCTTTGAGATATATTTTTATCTGTATCCCCATTTAAAAACACTCCTCGGAGACAGAAGTTTAAGCTTTGTCAACAAGCATGAGAATTTGCATTTAGCAATGAAATGCTCTACATCAACTGACTCTCTGCAGAATGTGTTATCACACCAACTTCTTAAAGCTGGGGGATATTTTGGGTGAAGTTGTTGTTTAATGGAGTGGTTGTTTAATGGAGTGGTTGTTTAATGGAGTGGTTGTTTAATGGAGTGGTTGTTTAATGGAGTGGTTGTTTAATGGAGTGGTTGTTTAATGGAGTGGTTGTTTAATGGAGTGGTTGCTGTAGTTTCTGAAATACTAGCTTATATATTGTATACAGTAAATGCATGCTTGATGAGTGCAAGTGCAACACTTCACAACTTGTTATCCTTTCAAAAAATAACATGATGATGCTGATATTTTATCTTAAGGCATATTGATATTTAGTAAAATTCATGGTGCTCTATCCCAGTAGGCAACCCTGTTACCATGATTACCCATCAGTCAAAGGTTTTAGGTGTCATTGAACGTTGTAGAAGGGAGTTGGAGCACTGTAGACAACACCAAGTGTTTGTGAATCAAGCAAAATAAGTAATTTAAGCAAAACCATTCTTATTCAAAGCTCTCTGAAGAAAACGTAACATGCATTTACACATAGAGGGTCTGGGACCAATCCTGAGTGGCACAATTTATAGTTGCAAGAATATAAATTAACTGTCAAACACACTGACATATAACTAATATTCACATAATTACATTTGATTGGAAACCCTATTTATGAAAAATTGTGGAAGAACTGTTGCCAGTAAAGGGTACTGAACCACAATTATGTTCTTTTCCTGAAATGTGCACAGCAAAGTATTTTGACAAGTCTTATTGACAACAAAGAAAACAGCTCAAGTCAATATTTCTCGGGCTGGTAAAAGAATGAAAATCCCAGATGAGTGTCTAGGGCAGAGGTTTTCAACCCAGCGCCATGAGGACTCCCCAATGTGCCATGATTTTTTGCACAAATCATAAATTGCCCACCCAAAAAAAACAAATCTGATATGTTTTTTTTGGGTGGGCAATTTAGCAGCGCTTTGTTCATAAAGGTCTTTTTACTCTCCAGTGAGGATTTCCCAAGCTAACGAACTGTACACCAATCTGTCTCAGATCATTGGCTCAGACCATGTTCAGCCTCTTGATCTGATTGGACAGTAAAGCAATTAAGTTCGCACCTGCAGTTGACAAGTGAGCACATATATGACACTGAACACTGCCAGCACCATCACGTAAATGAAATTACTTTCTGACATGTATTCACACGTTTTAAGTTGGCTAGTTTGATAAACCATGCCAAGAATCATTTATATATTTTTTTGATTGCAAACAAAATTGTTAAGCAGCGCTACAGCCTACATGATTGTTCAATAAGTACAGTTTGGATGGCCCAGGGAGAATGGGCAAAGGGGCAAGGGATTGCAAATAAATGTAGGATGTTTTCAGTTTATGTAATCCACATAATGCTCAGCTATATTTCATACAAAAATCTATCTTTTGGTGTTTTTTCTGAATTATGTGTGGAAACAAGTGAAAAGTGAAAGATCAAGCTCAATAGCATATAAAGAAATGTTTTTTTGGTCTGGCACGTTTAAATTGCTGTGCATTTTTTTGAGCTGAACGTAATGCAAGAGGAATGGTTTTAAGAAACACAGCCCAAATATAGCTTCATTTTGGCAGTGCGCACTTCGTGTCAATTGTGAGTGGTTGTCCATACCGATTGAGCTGAGCCCAGAGTATGTGTGTGTTTGTGTTTGTGTGTGTGTGTGTGTGTGTGTGTGTGTGTGTGTGTGTGTGTGTGTGTGTGTGTGTGTGTGTGTGTGTG
>JACXGM010000727.1:0-19490 GCA_016801145.1 Umbra pygmaea | reverse complement strand
AGGTTAGACAGGATGTTTGGCTTGGTAGTCAGGGACTAAATGATGTTAGGAATACAATTTTATATAGCCTGTTGTTTCCATTAACCTATGTTAGGCCTATTCTTTATATAAAACTGCTTAAATCAACTTATATTGAACATGGTTTTTTGTCTTGCCTTGCACATTGAGTAGTTGAATTAACTTGATAGTGGTTGTGAACTGAACGTTCAAAAACATTAACTTTTTCTGCACTATTTATATTAAGTGACAACATACAGCTCTGGAAAAAACTAAGAGACCACTGCAAAAAGAAAGTTAATCTGGTTTTACTTTTATTATTATTATTATTTTGAAAAGAAAAATAAGATTTTGTGTTGGCAGCATAATATAGGGTTGCCATGCGAACAGTGTTTGCCCCTGACCAGAACCGGCTATGTATCAGACCTTGACTAATGCAAAGAAAATTAGTTCATAATAACTTATAAACAACACAATACCGTACTAATGTGTTAACTTGGGAAGAGTTCAGATATCAATATTTGGTGAAAAAATAATAATTGTATAACAACAATATTTGGCTTTAATGCATTTTGGCATGCTTTCCACCACTGGTGCGAAGATTGCAGCTCGTCTCTGATTGATGGCTTGTGACCATCCATCTTCCTCTTGATCACATTCCAGAGGTTTTAAATGGGGTAAAGTTTAGAATGATTTGCAGTGATCTCTAAATTCTTTCCAGAGCTGAACTTGATCAGTTTTTTAGCAACCTGCTACTAGCTAAATCCCATTCCAGTAAGGCAATATCCATAGCTCCAACCTTACATTATTTTGCTAGTTACAATTATTAAAGGGGACACTGACGAAATTCTATAATCTGTCTATATAATTTGTCTAATTGTTTGAAGTATTTATTTGACATTCTGGCTTATCAGTCAACTCTCCCATTCAGAGAGAACAGGTCAGACCTAGGGCGAGTACAGTGTCAGCTGGAGACAAAAGGGTCTGTGCAGATGAATGCGTAACAGTAATTTGCATGAAAAATGAATCTTCTTTTACAAAGAAATCCCCCAAAATCTGCATTTGGTACATAAAATATAGATTTTGTATGATAAATGTCAGTTGTGTGGTTTCAAACATACCTTTTCTGAGTTCTAAGCCATTCTTAAAGAAAACCCAGATCGCGTGATACTTCCCAGCCCAGCGTTGGTGAAACAGCGCGTTCAAAAAGACAAACAATGCAGTCTTCTAAATTCATTCTTCAATAGTTTCTAACACAACATACCATCAGTCTATGAATTATATATTCTTAATCGGATATCCTTCCTGTTTGAGAATATATTATTGTGGGAGCAAAGTGTGAATTTAGAAAAAGAAGACTGCATTGTTTGTCTTTTTGACCGCGCTGTTTAACCAACGCTGGGCTGGGAAGTATCACGTGATCTTAGCTATGGGGTGCCGAATGTAAAGTGACAGACACTAAAAGTAACAGCAACATTTCACCACATTTAGCTCCAAACAACGTTTAAAAAAGTGGTGTTAAAAGTCACTTTTTACCACATTTACCGCAATATTTGTGTTCTTTGTCTTATTTACTTTTCATGTAAAAAATATATTAAGTCTGAATGTTAAATGTTAAAACTAAATGCTAAATGTTTAATGTTAAATCTAAATGTTAAATCTAAATGTAAAAATGTTAAATTTAAATGTTACATATAAATACTAAATAAATCTAACAAAACTTTATGTTTTAAACAATGCAACTGACTTTTATTATACAAAATGTATATTTTAGTACCAAAAGCAGTTGGGGTTTATTATTTTGGTGTTATTATTTGTGAAAGAACATTCATTTATCATGCAAATGATCAACAAATTTGTATTCAAATGCATTCATCTGCACAGAACCTTTGTCTCCAGCTGACACTGTACTTGCCCTAGGTCTAACCTGTTCTCCCTGAGTGAGAAAGTTGACTGATGAGCCAGAACATTAAATACAATCCTATGCAAAATTTTAGACACCCTTGACAATTTCCAGGATTTTCATTTATAAATAATTGTGTGTTTGGATCGGCAATTTAATTTTGATCTATCAAATAACTTAACACAGTAACATTTTAGTAGTGAAATTAGTTTTTTTGGATGAACAGAAAATGTGCAATATGCATCCAAATGAAATTAGACAGGTGCATACATTTGGGAACCCCAACAGAAATATCCCATCAATATTAAGTTGAGCATCCTTTAACAGAAATAACAGCCTCTAGACACTTCCTATAGCCTGTTATGAGTGTCCTCTCTGCAAAACATCTCCAGTTCAGTTAGGTTTGATGGTTGCCGAGCATGGACAGCCCGCTTCAAATCACCCCACAGATTTTCAATGATATTCAGGTCTGGTGACTGGGATGGCCATTCCAGTACATTATACTTGTTCCTCTACATAAATGCCAGAGTAGATTTTGAGCAGTGTTATGGGTCGTTGTCTTGTTGAAATATCCAGTCCCGGCATAACTTCAACTTTGTGACTGATTCCTCTACATTACTGTATTCTCAAGTATCTGCTGATATTGAGTGGAATCCATGCAACCCTCAAATTTAACAAGATTCCCAGTACTGGCACTGGCCACACAGCCCGATAGCATGATGGAACCTCCACCAAATTTGACTGTGGGTAGCAACTGTTTGTCTTGGAACGCTGTATTATTTTGCTGCCATGCATAACGGCCCTTGTTATGACCAAACAACTCCATCTTTGTTTCATCAGTCCACAGCACCTTCTTCCAAAATGAAGCTGTCTTGTTCAAATGTGCATTTGCATACCTCAAGCAACTCTGTTTGTGGCATGTGTGCAGAAAAGGCTTCTTCCACATCACTCTCCCGTACAGCTTCTACTTGTGCAAAGTGCACTGAATTGTTGAACGATGCACAGTGACACCATCTGTAGCAAGATGATGTTGTAGGTCTTTGGAGGTGTTCTCTGGGCTGTTTTTGACCATCCTCACAATCCACTTCTGGCCTTAACAAGAACTGTGCCTGTGGTCTTCCATTTCCTCACTCAGTTCCTCACAGTGGACACTGACAGCTTAAATCTCTGTGATAGCTTTTTGTAGACGTCCCCTAAACCATAATGTTGAACAATCTTTATTTTCAGGTCATTTGAGAGTTGTTTTGAGGCCCCCATGTTGCCACTCTTCAGAGAAATTGGCCAACTTAAATACCTTTTCTCATAATTGGATGCACCTGTCTATGAAGTTCAAGGCTTAATGAGCTCACCAAACCAATTGTGTGTTCCAATTAATCATTGCTAGGTAGTTACATGTAGTCAAATCAACAAATTGACAAGGGTACCCAAATTTATGCACCTGTCTAATTTCGTTTTGATGCATTTTGCACATTTTCTGTTAATCCAATGAACCTCATATCATTACCGAAATATTACTGTGTCCTTCAGTTATTTCATAGATCATAAGGAAATTGCTGATCCAAACACCCAATTATTTATAGATGAAAATCATGGAAATTGTCAGGGGTACCTAAATTTTGCATACAACTGTAAGTACTTAAAACGATTTAGGAACATAAACAAATTATAGAATTACCTCTGTGTTCCCCTTTTAAGTGTAAAATGTGTTGGTGTGCCTCAAAATTTTTGGTCCCACCCAAAAGTGCTGTCATGAAAAATGTTGGGAACCACTGGTCTAGGGTGCCGTTTAGGTATAACCATAGAAATAGATTGGATAGAAAGGCCATTGAGCTGCTTGGCGTGGTAATTCGATTAGTACACAACAAAATGGCGATTGTTTTTAGTCGGTTTAATGCAGAAGTAGGCCACTAGATCTTTGCAATGGAATGGTACACGTACAAATGGCTGCCGCTCTGACCATTCTGCTACATTAATTTGAATTGGAATGGCATTTCTATTCATTCTATTTTTATGGTTATAACTGTCTTGCTCACAGACAGAACAAAACACTTTTTTCACCTTGCCACCTAGGGTCATATGGTGTCAAGACCACAACCCAGTCTTTGCTTGTCTCTCAGTACATCAGTCAATCAATCAAATGTATTTATAAAGCCCTTTTTACAACAGCATTTGTCACAAAGTGCTTTGACAGACACCCGGCCCAAGACCCCCAAAAGCAAGCAACACAAGTGATGCACAGTGGCTAGGAAAAACTCCCTAGTAGGAGGGACCTAGGAAGAAACCTAGAGAGAGGCCAGACTCAAGGGGGTGGCCAGTCCTCTTCTGGCTGTACCGGGTGGGGGATCTGAAGGTACACAGCTCATTGTATTAAGGTCACTTTGCTTATCAGTGTTCATTTATTGTCCAACTATAAAGTATGATGGGTGGGCTGTGACCATAGTCTTTGTGTAGCATCAACACAGTTCGGTGGTCTTGTGAAAGGAGAACGTAAAAAAAAAATGTGTTAGGGCTGGCAGGCAAGTGATTTGAGACAGGGGGCCTATGTGGTAACTCCCTGTTAAGATTGCCTGTCAGATTAATATTAAATTTAAATCATATTTTGAAATAATACATGCCTTAGGGCTGACATTGATTATGCCTCTACAACTTAGAGTTGCAATTCTCAGCCCGAACCCGAAAAACCCAGATGGACTGGGCCGGGCCTTTGGGTCTTGCACAAAGTTGACCATTTGGCCTCTGGAAAGATCATATTTTTATCTACAGTGAAGTTATGGTTTTAGACTCAGCAGACCCATGGATACAACATGGATGATTGAAATCCAACATCCTGGGTCACTGAATTTGATAAAATATTTATCCCAAAAAATGTATGTATATTTTGTTGTTTTGTATGTGTAAAAGTATGTAAACCATGATGAATAAGGCTTTTCAATGCCTATTTTTCAAGCTATCAGGGCTCCTGGACCAGCGTGCAAAGTTTGGAGGCCATACAAACAAGTCAACATCAAAATGCTGCATCCATTTCTTACTATATTTCTGTACGTATTTGAAATCCCAGCAATTTTTCACTTCCAAAAACTGTTGGTGTTATGCAGGTTGATGTCCTACATTAGTCTATTTTGACTTTGAACCCGGTCTGGTCATGCAGAAAGTCCTAAGCGATTATGTTGTAAATGGTATAATAACAATTGCATTTCGTCATAGTTCGTTATTTGTTTTTCAACTGTTTAAATTTAGTTAGTGAATATGTTCACATAATTCAATAAAAGATCGAAAATCTTTTTCTCTGTTTCAAATATTTAGCTAAATGTTTATGGCTGTTTGGAAGACTAGAAACAAAAAATTAGCTCATGAGTCTGTTTTTCAAATAAATAAAATGAAACGCTTTATAATAAGACTATGGAGAAGGGGCGGGCTTAATTAATTTCTGTGATGTCGGACCGGGCTTGGGCTCGGGCCTCCTCTGAGCTGGCTTTTGGTCAGACCGGGCTCTGTTTTCAGGCTCGATGACAACCGTAAAACCCCTCGAGAAAGTCACTAGTTAATTATAGTACAGGCTTCATTTGTTGGCTGGAGGATGCGTATCAATCTGAATTCTACGCTGAGGTACTGTTGATTCATGGAATGCCCCATCTAATCTCTCTGGTGTCCTGTTGAATCCTTGGACGGTGACCTAGGATTACCTGAGTCCTTGGAACACAATGCAGAACTACCCGGCTTGATGATGACCTTGTCCAAAGCCCCTGTCACTGCCCACAGCCCACCTGGCTCCTTTGTATACCTGGTGGTGTAGCTGATCTGGTTCGGTTTAAAGACTGACCTCTTAGATCATGCCCCAGGACTACTCAAAGGACCTTAATGTGTACTGATTAACAACTTTGCCTTAACTTTACATGCACTCTTAAACTTTATATCCGGCACAACCAGAAGAGGAATGGCCACCCCACTGAGTCTGGATCCTCTGTAGGTTTTTTCCTGGGAAACAAATTACTGGGGAGTTATTCCTAGCCACTGTTTTTAAATTTCGCATTGTTGCTTGCTCTTTGGGGTATTAGGCTGGTTGTCTGTAAAAGCACTTTCTGACAACTGCTGATGTATATAGGGCTTTATATTATAAATGTGATTGATTGATTGAATAGACATTCACTGTTTTCCAGGCCGGTGCCTGTGGCACTAAAATGAACTATATATGTACTGTACTATTTTTTCGAGAGTTTGCCTGTGGCACTACAAATATAAGATATATGATTGCTGTTGGACATTGGGCCTGCATGCCATACCTTGTTTCTTTTGAGTATAATTTATAATACATAAAGACCATTATGCATACTGTGTCTGCTGCTTTGTTCTCTCCACACCAACCTGACCACCACAATAAGGCACATTTTCTTCTCTCTCTCTGTTTTTAACACTGTTATCTAATCATTAAAGAATGTTCTTCAGGCCAGAGGAGTCAAACTGATTCCACAGAGGGTCTGGTGAGGTTCTTTGTTTCTTAATTTGTGTCCAATTAAGACCAAATGTTACTTCATAACTAATCAGTAATATAAGAGAAAGCAGAAACGGTCTGCAAATACCCTGCAGTTAAGCCCTGCAGGTGAGACTTATGTTCATAAAAGACAATCCATCCCCACACACCTCCAAATACAATTAAAATCTTTATCCACAATCAGCAGATTATACACTGAAGAAAATTGCAAATCACAAATGTGGAGAAACAATATATTTGTGTAAATCACACATTATATTTTTAAGTAAACCTGACAATGCAACTGGCCATTTTTATCAGTGGAGTGGACAGATGAACTACTGTATGTTTCTGTCTAATCTCCTCATGTTAAAGCTGGAGGTTGACATTCTCTGTTGTTATCAAGTCTGAATATCCTGTTATTTCGTTGCATTTCCTTTCTATCATTTGTGCCTGATTGTGTTTGGCCCATCTTGTTTTGGGGATTTCACATGCATGGCAATTTCCTGCAGACAGCAGCAGTTTTTCGTCCTGTCCTTTGGCTGTTATGGTGGCGTGATAATAAGTATTTTTCATTATTCATCTTACATTTTTTAGAAAGCCTAACATGTCAATGTGATGCATACTTCAGCAAGGGTTAAGTCCAGACCACCACACTTATTTGACCAGAAACAGGTTTTAGTTATTACAAAAGACAAATAGATTTTTTTGCTTTACATAAAGCTTAGTCGACATGATGCAAGTGAATTAAATTAAAAGTACCGTAAGAAAAAAGCTTGGTATGCTCAATGCTCTGTTCACATTTAACGGAAGTCTTAGAAAACCTTATAAAAACATTGTGATAATATTATTATTAGGAATGTATATTTAATATTTAACAAAAAGCCAATGCCTTAAAATGTCTAACTTTTCCAGATTTGAGATGGATGATATTGGGCCCATTCTTGAAACCATTCAACAGTATAAAGTTTTACTCAATTACATACAGCCAATTCAAGTAGTGGATTTACATGAGAGTGTTAACCCAGTTAGAGCATTGACATATTTGGAATTGATCTGTGTCTTTCTCTCTGTGAAGGTGTACCGAACAGAAGTCCAGTGACAAGTTGTGATAAACTAAGAAAAAAGATCACATCTGATTTACTCACTGGATTATCAGTTCACAATGCAGAACCTAAACCCCCAAGAACTCAAACAACTTGTGGTAAGTTTGAACTCTAGGTCTTAACTGGAATGTGATTTAAGATAAAAAAACTAAACCAAAATCATCAGATGGGCTTTGTACTAAGCATTAAGTATAGTTTATGAAAATTAATCTGGGCACCCATATAGCCCCACCCGTGTTAAGCCCTCAGTGCCTCACTTGGTACATAATGTAAATGTTATATAAATTATGTAAATAAAGCATATTTCTCTTTAGTTCCTCTCATTAACTCTCTGTCTCTTGTAGTCAACATATTTTTTAAGACGGAAGCATTAAATTGCTGTCTCTTGTAGTCTAAAATTGTTCTTAGATTGAAGCTGGTTAGCCCTGTAACTAACCACCCTACAATCTGAAACCATAAAACTCCCTGCCTTGACGCACGAGCCAGCTTAACCCACCTCCTCCAACACTATTTTTTGCTTCTTCTCTTGCCTATTTTAACATCTTTGTGGGGATGATCGTTTAAAAACACAACCGGTTCATACAAAGGGCCCGAATCAAACTTGGTAAATGAGAGATTTATACTGAAGAATTTAAGATAATTATTTTGAGAAAGTAGAATGTATGTATGCTAATGCTATTTTAATTCATGATTTTACTAATCCTGTCATATCCATTTCATAGCAAAATCTGTTAAGTAGGTCCACATCCTCACTGGAGTCTTCAATTTTCCGTTGGCATTGGTAGTGTTCAAACGGTTAGTGTCTCATTGAGTCTGAGTAGATGGTGTAGCTCCATATCCACCACTAAATGCTGGACTGTTGGAACGTTAAAGTGTAGTCTGCCTCCCTCCGTCAGAATCACCATCTGATACTACTGAACAGACAACAGTTCCTCTGACCTTGAGACAGACTGGCAGATGTTGTGCACATGTAACAACTCATGTACCTATAACTCAACCCCCTTGTACCTAACCACAATTCTCACCATTGTCTTACCCACCCACAACCTGTGTTCTAGCAGGAACATCTCTCTAGTCACCCCAAATATCCATAGCTCTTTTGGCCACCACTCCTTCCAGTTTGCAGCTAAAGAATGGAATGTACTATAAAAATATCTGAAACTTCAGAACGCATCTCCCTCACTGCTTTTAAAGAATGACTGTCAGAGCTACTGTTCGACCTCTGTACATGCTGACACTCCTCCGTGACTCACACACTGTCTCTGCCATCTATGCCCTAGTGCCTCAGCTATGCCCATGGTATATTTGCACACACTCATCCACACTGTTAGCTATTCATTTTATGTTATTTGCACTATTATCATTTTCACTGTTATGCTCAAGTGTTTTCTATTTCATTGTTATGGCCCAGCCACTTTTCAAACCATCTGATCTACCTGTCTAATATAGACCTCATCTGCACTAACTGTACATATACTTTTCTTCTACTCTGACTATTTTTATTTTTGTGTACTTCATGTGTAACTTTATGTCGCCTAACACCATTTCCCTTTATCTTGGCCAGATCGGCGTTGCAAATGAGAAGCTGTACTCAATCAGCCCACCTGGTTAAATTAAGGTTAGGTAAAAAAACAATAATAATACATAAAGGTTTTACTGGTTATTTACATTCTGTAATGTCACCATTTAAACATTTAATGTAGCTAAAAGGAACACAAACATGCCTAATTGTAGTTTAAGACCTCAAAGGCCAGTAAACAACCAAAACTCTTGCATCAACTCACTGCTAATACCCCTGGCCTGTTGAAAGATATGCTAGTCTTTGTTAGTCTAGACACTAAGATATGGTTATCTAAATGACTACCTGACTCTTTGTGGGACAGAGCAGGAATCCTGAGTCCATTGTTTGGTAGAACAGATAGAGGCCTTAATGACGGCTTAAACGGCAGATAAAATGCTTGCAGCAGGATATGTTTGCTCATCACTAACGCTGCTACAGGATCCATGCAGCCTCTCTCACCAATAAAGAGTTCTGTTTATTTCCTCCGAATGGGCAGAAAATAGGGCTTTTTTAAACATGTTATGTTTACAGAGATCTAACTAAGGATTACAATGGTTGCGCAGGCCATAACGATACATTCGTCTTGAGAATTAGGAATTAGATTGACCCAATGTGGGTTGAACGTGAACCATTTTAATCTGGGCAACATAAATAGTTTATGAATCAAGCGGAGCAGGGCAAAACAAGAGTTCACAAAGGCTCACAAACAAAAGTCGTAGTTTATAGAAGAAAACAGGACATGCATCAGTTTGACAGATATTCATTATGTTTACACATACAGGCTCTGCGGGATCAATGCTGCGTGACACACTATGTAGTTGCTATAAAAGTCACAGTGAAAGACATGGCACGTCAGTATTATGCTCAGAATTATAGCAGCAGCTGAAAAAAAAGAGAGAAAACTGAGAAAACGTGTTGCTTTCCGACACCCCTGCACCCCTCCCTGAGTCCCTTATCACGTCTTGTCATCAAACAGTTACATCCTCATATTGTTTCAAAGGAAACCTGACCACCCAGCTGTAAATTTACACTCAATCCAACCACTTCAGTGCTCTGTACTCCCTCCCTCCACTCTAGAGAAGTGATGGGTGACTGTGCAGAAACAAGGTCACTTTTAAGAAGGCACTGATTGTTTTGCCCAAGTGGTGAGTCCTTGGAGATCCACTTTGTGTCTTTGAGCTAGAGGCGTTGTTGTCCCCTCCTTACTCCAACTTCCTCCCAACTTGTGTGGATGCATCTGTGGCTGTGTGACGTCGAGTTCCAATGGATGGTCTGTTGGGCCTGGGTTTCTGGGTAAGCACAGTGCCAGGTATGGAGAAGAGGCAGTTTAATGGTGGATGTGTGGCCAGACCGGATAAGCAGTGCATTCATGGTGAAAGAAATGCTATATAATGTTCCCCCTTCACTTACAAAATAATAACACTTAAATATGTAAATATGTATAATTTGCAGTTTATCATGTGAAATTGGAAGTTCACATTTGTGCGACACACATTTGAAGGTGACATTTGCAGTTTCACTTGTAGATAAGGAGACCTCACATTCAGTTTCAACTTCACACATGGAATGTGGGGTAAAATGGTGTTAAACCACAGAACTGTTTTATACACTGTTGAAAATAAATCCTTAAACGGTTCAATGCAAATTAAAAAGTTTCCACAATGACAGTCTTTGAAATTAATACATTTCATGTTTAAAGTTTTTGAGAATATTCTAACAGGCAGCTTATTAAATTTTTATTGTTGAAGCACATTTTTAACAATTTTTGAGAATACCCAATTGACTCAGTAGTTGTTAGCTATGCAGTCAATATTTCACACTAAAGATTTAAAACACTTCAGAAAAAGCAGCAAATACATTTAACATTTTTTTTACTTAACACCTTGTGACATATTCAAGACAAATTTAAATGTTTAGCAGAATCATCCTCCTGTCACAAAGAGACTGTAACCCGAGAATTTTGTACAAGAACCTGGCTATATCTACCATCAGACAAAGTAGATCTGCTGGTGTTTCAAAATAACCCAAAGGAATGTACTGTATTTTTTAACTGTGACAACTGTTAACATTTAAATTACTTTCCGTCCATTCATTGAACAGCCCTTCACAGCTTGGAGACCTGCCCTGGAGTTTTCAACTCTCTCCTCAGGGCACACCAGACTTTCCACAGTTTAGCTGTAGCTGCTGAACTAGTTCACCATATTCACTCATCAAGGGCCTGAAAATTAGCAGATGGGTTGAATCAGGTGTGCGAGCTCAGAAATAGACCAATACATGGAACGGTTGGTTTTCTCCAAGGAGAGGGTTTGCAAAACGCTCATAGTACTTTAAGTTATTGAAAAGTGTTCTCCAGGCAGATCTGACTTGGAAGCAGAGGTTATTTGATTGGTTGATTAAAAACTGAGGGCGGACCTCACATGACATAGGAAATGTGCACATGAGCATAGTTTTCTTAGTTTTTAATCATATCTAACCTTACACCTAACCTTAACCACACTGGAGTGTTAAAATGTAATCCCTGTGCTATAATTATATAAAAATCTAAATACGCCTTTAGCTAAGCCATCACAGCGCAGCCAATAACGAGCTCCCACAGAGGTCCGACACTTTTTCACAGCGCTCCATTGACTATAACACAGGCATCTCATATTTTTGGTCTCGGCAGGCTATTACCGTCGTAGTTATCAAAAGTATGGTTAAACGTTGTGCCTGGGGCATTTGTAACACAGATACGTGTTTCCCAGAGAGGTTGGAGGGGGGTGTCCG
Source organism: Umbra pygmaea (assembly GCA_016801145.1). Lineage (NCBI taxonomy): Eukaryota > Metazoa > Chordata > Actinopteri > Esociformes > Umbridae > Umbra > Umbra pygmaea. Next base: position 7,689 of record JACXGM010000727.1, on the reverse strand, counting down.
TTTTTTTCCCTTCCCAAAAACAAAGTCAAATCCTGACAAGTGTCAGCTAACGTTAACATTACCTAGCATACCGGTTGTTGATACGCTAGCACACGCTGCTAATAAATACAACGTTATACTCACGTAGTCCGTTTGCTTTGTAATAACGATTATACAAGTGAATACAGACCTACCCAGCTTTGCATGAACAGTGTTGCTCCTTGATATTGTTAGTCCCAGCCTCCGTCTCGATTAGTAGGATATGCGGTGCCGGTGGTTCATTTTTTGACTGTGACCGGTACAGTATGCTTTTGCCTCTATTTGGATGCCTTGTTGTTCATTGCGTTTCGTATGTCTTTAATATAGCCTTCGAATGCATATTGCAGCCACTTTTGCCTACTTCAATCGGACACTTTATATGCTGCTTTTCAAAAGTTTGATAAAATTTCAGCAGGAAGAGCTGTCACAGCATAAGCCATGTTGATGCCAAACCAGAGCCCAGATGAAGTTGTCGGACGTAGCAACAGTAACTAAGGGGGGCGGGGCTTAGCTAGCCTGGTCCTACCAGACTCTTGTGCGTACATTTCATTTGTAGAGAGAGTCTGGCCACTCTCGATTGACAAGCGTTAACTTCCTTGAAGGCGGGTACTTTGTTAAAATTTAAAACTATTGGATCTGCCCAGAGCCACTCTGGATCTGCCATAACCAATCGCTACATTTGGTCATGACGTACTACAACTCAAACTAGCGCAGGACATCAACGTCATCGTTCTCAGCCACTCCCTCTGTTCGCTGATTGGACCGGTAAAACATTGTTCTGAGAAAACCCAAGAACATGCCGCAATCCCAGACGTAGTACTGAAGGAAAATGAAGTACGTAGGAGGGCGGAGCCAGGCTAGGGCTTAGCCAAAGGTGAATTATAAATCAAAATTAAACGATGTTTACATCTTTCAGATAGTGGACGTGTAAAATACAAGTCATTCAGACAGCTGTGTAGAACTAGGGTGTTCAGCAGAATAGGTTTTGGAATGTTGAGGAATGATATAAAGCATGTACATCAAACATGCCTGTCCATCAACTTGAATAAATAAATTACAGCTCTACTGGAATTTCTATCTGCAACATCTGAAGACATTTTGCACCTGAATGCAACCTTTTCTATGCCCACCTGCCCAACACACCAGGTGACACAAATCAAGATTCACCTGCACATCAAAGTGAATTCAGTGAGAATTTTGTGCCGGATATGGAGGTTTCATGGATTAAGGATGACACATCTTCAGTAAATGATGCACATCACTTAAACTACGTTGTGAATGGAACAATTCCAAGTTGTGAGACTTCTTTACTAATGTTTGATGAAGGGTATCCACCCATACAAATCTGGGATACATGAAAAATGTTGTGTGGGCATTGGTGTAAGCTTCTGAAGTTTAAAACATGTAAAATATTTGGTCTCATTGCAAGAGTTTTGAAACTACATAGTGTGGTGGAGGATTCTGTAACAGTTCTGTAATTGTGGTGGAAACTGACATTTTACAGCCAGAGCCCAGCAGGGAATGTTGAATGAAGAGCCCCTCTGACTCTTGAGTATGTATAATGTTATGGTGGATGTCCTGACTACTAAGTTCCTGGATGTTTTCCAACCTTCCAGAAGTGGTTTCTGTTAAGCGTTGTTTAATGTTTTTAATTAAACTTTTCTGGGTTTTATAAGAATTTATGTTGTACTGTTGTTTGAAAAATACATGCACACATAGTAGTTAGCATTTTGGTTTAAATCCAATTTTCCGTCTTCCAGACAGCTTCTATAGTGTAGTAGACAGTAGTAATGTATACAATCTATTGTGTTTATTTTGATTGACATGAGAAGAAGATTAATCTTTCCTCATGAATGATTTTGTCAGCATCTACTACGGTTTCCTTCATTTTTTAGGGAAGAGCCCTTCATTTTGTGTGGAAAAGGTAAACATTTAAACCTCCAAGTTGATTTGGATTTACATCATTTGAATTATCATATCCAGTTGTGCTCAAAGGTTTGCACACCCCCTTGATAATTGGTAATACATTTTTATTTTCAGCAATAGCATGAGTGAGCAGGCAAACCTTTTTGTCATTTCTCATGGGATTCATATTCAACTTTAGATCATAACAGAATGGCACAATCATAATAGCAAACATGGCAACAAAGAAAATAATGAAATCAAAAGTTCAAAAGTCTGTATACCCTCAGGTCTCAATACAGTTTATTGCCCCATTTAGCATCAATGAAAGCATGCAGTTGTTTGTGATAGTTGTCTATGAGGCCCTGAATACTTGCAGGTGGTATAGCTGCCCATTCGTCATGGCAAAATTCCTCCAGGGAATGCAAAGTCTTTGATTGTCTTGCATGAACCACACGTTTGATATCTCCCCTGGGTGGCTCAATGATGTTAAGATCAGGAGACTGTGATGGCCACTCCACAACCTTCACCTATTTCTGCTGTAACTACTGGAGGGTCATCTTGGCCTTGTGCTTAGGATCATTGTCATGCTGAAAAGTCCAAGAGCATCCCATGCGCAGCTTTCGTACAGAATAATGGAAATTGTTTGCCAGTATTGTCAGATAACATGCTGCATTCATCTTGCCATCAATCTTCACAAGGTCCCCATGCCTTTAGAGCTCACACACCCCCAAAACATCAGTGAGCAACCACCATGCTTCACAGTGGGGATGGTATTCTTTTCACTACAGGCATTGTTGACCCCTTTCCAAACATAGCATTTATGGTTATGACCATAAAGCTCTATTTTGGTGTAGTCATTCCAAATTATATTGTGCCAGAAGCTGCGAGGCATGTCAAGGTGTTGTTGGGTATATTGAAACTGTTTTTTTGTGGCAACTCGACAATGCAGCTCATATTTGTTCAAGTATAGTCATATTGTGCTCTTTGAAACAACCATACTGTCTTCTTCCAGAGCAGCCTGTATGTCTTCTGAGGTTACCCGTGGGTTTTTCTTTGTATCTCAAAAAATTATTCTGGCATTTTTGTCTGAAATCTTACTTGGTCTACCTGACCTTGGCTTGGTGTGAATCTTCCACTTCTTAATGAGTGATTAAACAGTACTAACTGACATTTGCAAGGCATTGGATATCTTTGAATATCCTTTTCAAACTTTATGCTGTTCCAGTACCTTATTAAACAGGTCTTTTGACAGTTCTTTTCTGCTCCCGATGTAGTATCTAGCCTGCTCAGTGCATCCACATGAGAGCTAACAAACCCATTGACTATTTCTACACACAATTTCTTGCAATATAACATGCCACTGGGATGGGAAATTAAACTCTAATTGCCATTTTAACCTGTGTGTGTTACCTTGTGTGTCTGTAACAAGGCCAAACATTTAAGGGTATTTAAACTTTGGATCAGGGCCATTTGGGTGATTTCTGTTATCAGAAATGTTTACAAAGGAGCCAAACAACTATGTGATAATTAATGGCTACATATGATCACTATCCTTACATTACAGTATGATTTTTTGCATGAACATTCATATTGTCAAAATCAATGTTAAAATTTCACAATTTCTCCCAGGTATGCAAACTTATGAGCACAACTGTAATCATTGTAATATATTGTAATCATTTATAATTGTAATTCTGTAAAATCACAAAGTTTAGCTGTTTCTGGCATCTGTGCAGGTTTACAGGAGCCAACCAGGCTTATTCCAAGAAGGTAATAGTCGTCAGTTTTTATGTCAATTGAAACTCTACAAACATTTGATTCTCAATATTATTTTAGATTTTTTTAATAATTTCATTAAATAAGTTTTTTCCCTAAACTGATTTCTTGTTTTTTTAAGAGTAATGCATGTCAAAATCACATTTTATACCAAGAAGCCAAGTATAGTGTGATACAGTACATCTTAAAAACGTAAGGGCAAAGAACTGTCAATACATTTAATAATTTGCAGGGTTTTGTGTACTGTGTTAGGATTAAACGGGCCTTGGTAGAACCCTTCACACGAATAACCACACGATGAAGGGTTCTGCTAAAAATCCTTCACTGATAACGGGGTTCATATTAGAACCCTTTAAAGTGAAATCTAGGAAGAACCCATCATAATGGCTCCAGTTCTTTTAAGAGTGTACTTGTTTTTGTTTAGCTAGAACTGTGTACTACAACGGACAATAATTAACATAAAAGGGACCACTAATCATGACCTAAATGAAGTCTAGTCTTTTGTGGCCAATCATCCTTAGGTGTCCCTTATAACTCAGCCAGCATGGCAATGGTTCATGGTACATGCTGTTGAGAAGTAGATTCTATATAATCATGTTTAAATACAGTTTGAACAGTTTAGAATGGTATTAGTAGATGAGAGAGTTGTACAGCTATAGTTTGAGGCCTGTTGGAGGATTGAGAAGATTCATAGTCAAGCTATAAGTACTAGAAGTACAGAAAGGGTTTGTTATGGTAAAGATAACACTTTCCTAAAGGAGAGGAGTAGTTGGTCACTATGACGACATGTGACTGAGACAAGGAAGCAAGGCCAAGCAAGTGGGTGAGGAGGAGCGAGAGGCCTTACAGTTCTTATATTATAACATCTGAATAAGCAGTAGCTTATGGCTTAGGACTTATGGCTTATAACTCTGTTATATATTAGACTGCTTATAACTATATGATCTACTGTAGGTTAGACTGTAATTCCATCACAGGTCTAATACATGTAGATGCCATTCAGACTAATAGAACAGGACATTTTACTGACAGGACATTAGACGGATAAGGGTTACTGAGTTATTTGAATAACAACTAGGGAGGCCAGGTTGATTAGATACTAGACAGAAGTTAAGGTGACCAGCACATGTGCTCACATGTCACGGGTCTAAGGGGATTCTTCTAGGAGGTGTGCGAACAACCATACTAAGGCTGTATAAACCAATTCCATATGATCATTCTGGGCATTTTTCCCCACACGTCTTGATTGCCTTGTTATGAGATGACCCTGTAACCATAACGAGAAGTACTTTATTAAACATTCTATTATCAACCGCAACCTGACTCCTGAAACCATCATTTCAACAATGCGGTACTGAATGAATACTGCAAAAACACTACAGCCTAGTATAGTATATACATATAATAATACAATTTCTGAAACGCATCATTTTATTAATAATTGCATAATTTGGTATCTAAAACTTGTTCTACGAGCGTGCATGTACATTTAGTACAAATGACTGGGTTGCATCTGTATAGATGCAGAACAAGCAGACTTACTGACTGGGTCAAGTGAGTCCGCAAACAAATAATTGGAATGATCAAATAAAATAAAAAATCATGTAAATACAAACAAAAATACATAATTCCTGCTAGTAATTTTTTGATTATGTTGTTGTTTGCCACAGTGAAATAACTCTGTTCAGTACATTAGTTTGGAAAAAGTGAACTCTGCCTCTGTGTCATACAGGACTATGATCTTTATCCCTTACTTCTCCTCATCCGTTAGCACATAACCCTGCATCCCAATGAAAAGAACTGTAAGAGTACTGTTTATCTTTTTGCCAGTAGAATTTCATTATTTTACAGACATTTTCTTCAAAATTAAAACAGAAAATGTAATGTAAACACTCAAGTTTCCATCTATTAACAGACAATCAATATACATTACTTTTTGTTTTTACTTTCAAGGAACTCTGTAAAAAAATGGAAATTGCAATGTTTTTTTGCTAGTACATGTTCAAATCTTTTACTGATGTCTTTTTTACATTGTTAATGGGAGACCAGATGCTGCTCAGAGTAGTGTTGGAAGTTCAATGTGGCACTGCATAGATGTGACAAGCCATGTCAAAAGAATTTCTCTGCATAGGATGATGTGATGTCATTCGATGCATATGATAAATAAACGACTTTGACTTTGACTTTCTTACTTGTCTAAAGATGTCATCCTAATACTCCAGGGCAGTAAAGGGGACATTGCCATGCATGGAGTGCATTCTTTCAGATGGAGTATTAAATAAATGTCCTGACTTTCTGTAGACAATGACAATCCCATGACGCTTATGGTAAGTCGGGGTGTTACCCTGATGTCTTAAATGTTCAATCGGCTCTATATACCAACAGGACTTCAGTACCTAATCATCCCTAGCTTCCATTTAGCTCATTCATCCCTTCACCTTTCTGGATTAACATAATAATATTCAATAATGTATGTAGATCACTCTGGAGAAGAGCATCACCTAAATGGTTAAAATGTAAAAGGTAGTGATAACATTACATAAGCAATGTTTCAACATGTGCAACACCAAATGGTGTAAGGATATTCTTTTACCAAATTTAAATATCCTGTTAGAGTATAATAGTTACAGCGTGTTAAATATTATATATTATTTCTTAGATTAATATTAGCAGCATCAGTAGGCAGAGACATTCAGAGACTGGACGTCAATCAGATTTTTACAAAAGCTGCCCCATCGGCTCTGGATTTACAGTAGTGTGAGGGAATATGTGAACGAGTTTGCCCACGTTTACAGAGTGTTGACTTCACCCAAATGTCAAGGCGAACTGAGGTCACATCTCTAAGCCTGATGGCTGTTAAATTTCAAATTTAATCAACAAATCTGACTACAAGACAAGGCTCAGGAGGTCATAGCTAGTTTCACTGACTGGTTAGAGTCAAATATTTAAATATCAGATCAGCAGCATGCAAGAAATGTTAAGGGAAAGAAGTCACCAGCAGCTGCATATGAGCATATGAGCATATGAGCAGCTGCTGGTGACTTCTTTCCCTTAACATTTCTGCATGCTGGTGATCTGATATTTAGACTTTACATTTTACTTCCTTTCTAATTGCATTTTATCAACAGATTGTTATATAAAAATAATATTGTAAATAGCAACTAATTATTAAAATTTAGAACAACAGCATTTTATTACGTTTAAATATGAATTAATATAATATATATTCATATATTTAAGTCATTTCATAGGGATGCCCTTTTCCAGAGCATCATTCAGTAAAGATAAGAGCATTTTTACAATGGAATCAGTAATCAGCAAAGTGTGTCCTGGACCGTACAAATAATAAACATAAAACATACAGTAGTTTAAAAAGACAAAAGAGGTGGTGGCCAAGGAAATAATCTATGTGCTCATTGAAAAGGGTTTTAGATCGGAAGATGGGCAGTCTCTGCTCTGGACTGCAGTGGAAGATGGTTTGTATGTACCCGGTACATGTGGCTTTTCTTATCCCTGAAACTTGATGACATCATGTGTTTAATGTGTTTATTTACTCACCTCTTTTCTCACAGTGAGTGTGTTCACATTCCTATAGATTTACAGTGACTCAGCAACTCTCCCAAACAGAGCTACAGCTGGATACCGCCACCAGCAGACAAGCACAATATAGAGCCTCCTGTATTACAAACAAGCACATTATAGAGCCTCGTTTATTACAGACAAGCACATTATAGAGCCTCCTGTATTACAGACAAGCACATTATAGAGCCTCCTGTATTACAGACAAGCACATTATAGAGCCTCCTGTATTACAGACAAGCACATTATAGAGCCTCCTTTATTACAGACAAGCACATTATAGAGCCTCCTGTATTACAGACAAGCACATTATAGAGCCTCCTGTATTACAGACAAGCACATTATAGAGCCTCCTGTATTACAGACAAGCACATTATAGAGCTTCCTGTATTACAGACAAGCACATTATAG
>JACXGM010000726.1:53828-65959 GCA_016801145.1 Umbra pygmaea | reverse complement strand
ACTAAAATGAAAAATAAGAAAGCAGTGAAAACTTGTAATTTCTTTTATCAGTATCATATGTTATAGGATCCCTGGCTATGTAAAATAGTTAATTTTCATGATTTTTGTATTTGAATATTTACTCTTGGTAATTATTTCAATTGTATTTTGTCAATGCAGTAATAAAAAAAAAAAAAAAAAAAAAAAAAAAAAAAAAAAAAAATAATACAATAAGGGAAAAGTGCCCAAAGTTACTAAATTGCCGTTAATAGTGTTCAAATATAGGCATCATTATGACACTTACCGCTATATGTTTTTTTCAGGTTGGAGTTGGAATTCTTGTATGTTGAGATGTCAGTTAGTTTTGGGGCACACAGCATGCATCATGATTATGAACTATTCTTTTTGACGTCTTGGAGTGAAAACATAGACTGAACTTGAGGCCAGGGGTAATCTGCCTCCGATAGCTCGCACATATCTTCCTCTGCTTTGGCCAAGCACCTTCCAACTAAACGCACGCTAAATATAAGCAGGTGATTGATGCGTAGCCACCTCTCACGAAGCAGCCTCTCCAATGTTTCAACTAAACGCACGCTAAATATAAGCGGGTGATTGATGCGTAGCCACCTCTTGCAAAGCAGCCTCTCCAATGTTTTGCGAGACATGCGAACAAGTCATATTAACTTATTGTTACCATTTGACAGTAGCGGTGTAACGCCACCGAATGTAGCGAAGTAAAAGTACAGTTTTTTCACTAGAAATTTACTTGAGTAAGAGTAATAAGTACCCATCTGTAAATGTACTCTAAAAAGTACAAGTTACCAAAAAAATGTACTCAAGTAAATGTAACGAAGTAAATGTAATTTGTTACTACCCACCTCTGGTCGTGAGTAATCTCCCCCTGGCATTCGTCATGGTGCCACTGAGTGTAAAAGCGCGAAAGGCAGAGTATCCAGGTATGTCCCTCTTTGGCTAATGTATTTTTAAGATTGAGGCATAACATGGCTGCCGTATTTCCAGCGACTTCCTCATATGTATTCTGAATGGAAGATTCTACGCTTACGAGAATACTTTGATTAGTTGGTGGAACTAATTACACATAAATGAGCACATATTTCTGAAATAACAAAGGGATTCTTGCTAAGTATCAACTCAAAAAATACACAATGTAGCTTTAAGTTTAGTCATAAGAGTCAGGATACTGAGGTTTGGGGTTAGGTTTAGGATTAAGGTTAAAGTTAGTTTTCTGTCACAAGGAAAGAAAACTAAGTATGTGTGTGTGTATAACTATGTGTCTGTAAATAACTCTAGATGAGCACATCTGCTAAATGAAAAAAATCTAAATGTAAAATTGTTGTACTGTATGTGAAGTGAAGCAAATGATGAAGTAACTCATACTTTGATAGTTGACTCACAGAAGTTTCTGTATGTTGCAGAGCGGACGGGTTGGTCCAGCACAAAACAGACCCACTCCATTGTTTTCCAGTTGATTGGAGCTGAGGTCCAGTTCTCTCAGTGGACAGTTTGGTGTCTGCAGAACTGAGGCCAGTGTCTCAAAGTTTTTATATGTGAGGTTACAACCATCCAATCTGGAGAAAGGTGGAAATATGTTAGATATTCACAGAATAAGTATTGTATATATCAACACATTAACAGTACTTACAGTGCTCTCTCGCAGGTTTTCACTATGGGCAACAACCTCTGATAACCTTCCTTTGACGTATTGTACATCTTCATGTCAAACTCCTCCAAAACCTCCTTTGCAATCAGTAAGTGGTAGGCCAGGGCTGAACATTGGTGCGGTTCTAGTTTTGTTTCTGAAAGCGTATGTGATTGCAGAAATATCTGTATTTCTTCAACATGAGAGTTGGCACATAGTTCATTCAGACAGTGGAACAAGTTGATGATCCTTTCTGGTGAGGATTCCTTCTTGATCTTCTCTGAAATGTACTTTACTGTTCGCCTAACTGTTGTTTGGTTGCACTGTGTTGAAATTCTTGTCTGTGTCAGAAGACCTCGTAAAGGATTCTGATTAGACTTTAATGAGAGACCCATGAGGAAGCGGAGAAACAGGTCCAGGTGTCCATTCTGACTCTTCAAGGCCTGGTCTACTGATCTCCGGTACAATTCAGATAACCTGTCTGACTTATTTAACTCATCCTCATTTTCCTCATCATCCTCATCATCATCATCCTCATCATCTTCCTCATCATCCTCATCGTCCTCATCATCCTCATCATCCTCATCATGAAACTGGACATCTCGTGAGAAAACCTGTTCATCCATGCCCAGAAGGGACTCTAGAGCATGTACTGCTGCTAGAAACTCCTGAATGCTCAAATGAACAAAGCTAAAGACCTTCTCCTGGTAAAGTCCCTGTTCTTCTTTAAATATCTCTGTACACAATGCTGAGTACTCTGATGCCTCTGTCACATCAATGCCACACTCTCTCAGGTCCTCCTCATAGAAGATCAGGTTGCTCTTCTGCAGCTGTTTGAAAGCCAGCTTTGACAATTTCAGGATCATCTCTTTGTCTGACTGAGACAGTTGCTTTGGGTCTGTCTCTGTGGATTTGTTGTACTTCTTGTTCTTCACGCTGGTTTGAATGAGCAGGAAGTGTTCGTACATCTGGGTCAGAGTTTGGGGTATTTCATATTCCTCTGCTTCTTTCAGCATTGTCTCAAGGACAGTGGCTGATATCCAACAGAAAACTGGTATGTAACACATGATGTGGAGGCTTCTGGATGATTTAATGTGGCTGATGATTTCATTGGCCAAATTCTGGTCTGTGATTTTCTTTCTGAAGTACTCCTCCTTCTGTGGATCATTGAACCCTTGAATGTCTGTCACCTGGTTAACAAACTTAGGAGGGATCTTATTGGCTGCTGCAGGTCGTGTGGTTATCCAGAGGAGAGCAGAGGGAAGCAGATTCCCTACAATAAGATTTGTCAGCAACACGTCCACTGATGTTGATTCTGTGACATCATTGCACTTCTTATTGTTTTTAAAGTCGAGAGGAAGTTGACACTCATCCAGACCATCAAAAATAAAAACAGATTTAGTTTCACCATCTTTAATGCTGTCAATCTCTTTCAGCTCAGGGAAGTAGTAGGAAAGAAGTTGCATCAGACTATATTTGTCTATTTTCAGATTCAAATCACGGAAAGGAAGTGGAAATATGAAATGAACTTCCTGATTGGCTTTTCCCTCTGCCCAGTCAAGGATGACCTTCTGTACAGAGACTGTTTTTCCAATACCAGCGATTCCTTTTGTCAGGTTCATTTTGATATTGTTCTTGAAGATGTCATTACATGTGATTGGTGTCTCTGTTGTTTGTCTCTTGGATAACATCTCCATCTGTCTCACCTCATGTTCTTTATTGACTACTCCATTTCCCCCCTTTGTGATGTGGAGGTTTGTGTACATGTCCTTTAAAAGCATTTGGTTTCCATGCTGTCCTATTCCTTCAAATAGTTTTTGATAATTCAGTTTTAGTTTAGTCTTAATATCTTGTTGGACCCTCAGAAGAGTTTTACCTATTAAAAGTAATGACATTGACATTACAACACCAATTCTGAAAGTTTTGACAGTATAGAAAATGCAAAAAAAAGAATAATCATTGGAAAATTAAATTAAACTTGAACTATATAGAAAAAACGTTAACACATTGGGCCCTATTTTAACGTTCTAAGTGCATGGCGCGAAGCGCATGGCGCAAGTGCGCTTTAGGCGTGTCCAAATCCACTTTTGCTATTTTAACAGCGGATAAAAGGTTCCATGCGCTGGGCACATGGTCTAAAAGGTTTGTACTAAGTGTCTTCATTATTTCATAGGCGTGTTTTGGGCGTAACATGCAAACCATTCATAATTCTTAAACTAACAAAGACACCTGGGTTCAGACTTTGCGCTGCATTGCGCCGGGTCCAAGATAGGGCCCAACATGGGATTTTTTTTACTTTGTGATTTGTTTTTATTTTTGAAAAAATACACTAATTTCAAATCTGAGGACAGCAACACATGCCAAAAAAGTTGGGACTATCGACTGTCACCGTGCAACACCTTTTCTTTCAATAAAACCTATTAACACTGTTAATGTTAATAGTGAACACTGATCTAGTGTTTATATAGGTCAATGTTTTATACTCATAGGGCCCTATCTTACACCCAGCGCAATTGACTTTTTACACAAACGCATGTATCATTCCTATCTTACACCCGACGCATATGGGACTTTTCCCTCCACAGACGCCCGTCGGTAAATTAGGGAATGAACTTGCGTTCGTTGGGCGGTTCAGCGAAAAGAAGAGGCGTGTTCCGGCGCAAACGTTCCCTGTTCCTATCTTGCAGTCCCCGAAAACAATTCCGCCACTGACCAGGAAAAACCTGGTTTAAAGTCAGTGGCGTGTTATTCATATGCTATTTTAAGGGCGCATGCTTAACCATATAGCGTGTGCACAACGCGCATTAACTTTGCTCCTCTCATCTACACAAATGCAGCAGTTCTTTATTATTGCAATACATAATTAGAAGGAAAAATATTACCACACGAGGAAGTCATTGTGATGTCCGAAAATGTGAAAAATAGGTATACATCTAGTGTACACATTTACTCAAATTATTCATAATTAATTATTTGCACTGATATACATCAACCTCAAGGGAACCCATTCCATCAACAAGTATACACACGTAATTTGCAATGCTAATAGTAAAATCACCCATGTATGTCTACTCAGAACTTTGCCATGATGAATCCCCCCTTGGATGGGTGGCTGTGAAGGGGACAACAGTTATCCGTTAAATACATGGTTAATGATGACGCAATTTATGATGCCAGCAAGTGCGTAAAATGCTGTTTAATCAAAAACACACACAAACACGCAGTGTAGCCTAATTGAACGAATATTTGGCACATTGAAAATGCGCGTCAGGTGTTTGGATAGAACAGGTACACTACTCAAGTCGCAATATTCGTTGTGGCTTGTATTTTACGCAACATTTCCATGAATCATGGGTGTGTTAATGACATTAATTAGGAAATATTAGAGGACTTCAGGAGACGTGATGTTGAAATGCGTGCCAGCCACTTAAATGCCCAGAAATGCAGAACTGGAGTGGAAAGCTTATTTTACAGAAAAGTAATCTCAGTCTAATGTTAGACTACATTGCAAAAATATTATTATGCATTCATAACCTCGTGATTTAGTGAGAGTGAGTCCAAAACATTGGAAAGTATGCTATGTCTTGTGACATTTCTTTATTTACATTTTGTAAAAAGAAAAATCAATAGAAAATTGCCGTTATAATAGCAATCCGCCATGGAACAAGCACGCCTGCTCTTAAAGGGAATGTGAGATGACGATCTGATTGGTTTATTGCAAGTTACGCCCAAACCACACCTATGACTAATGAAGCTACTTTAGACCTACCCATTTTAGATATGCGTCGGGCGCAAGAATCATTTATCCCGCCGGTAAAATAGCAACAGCGTCCGGGACCCTCCCACAATGTAACTTGCGTTTCGCGTTTGATACTTGCGTTTCAGATCGTTAAAATAGGGCCCATAATGTTATTTCAACACTGAAGAATTCTCTGTGAAACCTCAGGGGAAGTTTTAAAGTTAATAAAATTTGGTAGGTGAAAATAAAAAGGTGAGTAAAATAAAAGAACACTCACAATTTCTTGTTGCTCTGATCTGTAATGAGGAACAACCTGGCATTGCAGTTGAAACATTTATATCATTTCTTCCTCTGGTTACTGATGAGCAAGAACCTGATGAGAAACTGACAAATACATGATGAATTGACAAATAGTATGGCTGAGGTCAAAATATGGAAACAGAAATAGAAAATAGGTCTGGCAACACAACAAACTATTTTTTTTCCCGGAAATATAAAGTATAAGTAATCAAAACAATCGGAGGGTAAAGGTGACCTGAATCACTAAACACGCTTGACACCATCTGAACCAAATTGAAAGCAGGTTGACATTGAGCACATGTGACAGACGTGACAGAGTCTGGAGACACCTTGGAGAACGTTCTGCTGCCTGCAACATCCTCCAGTATGACCGGTTTTTGGCAGTGGGTCAGTAATGGTGCGGGGTGGCATTTCTTTGGGGGGCCGCACAGCCAGAGGTAGCCTGACTGCCATTAGATATCGAGATGAGATCCTCAGACCCCTTGTGAAAGCATATGCTGGTGTGGTTGGCCCTGGGTTCCTCCTAATGCAAGACAATGCTAGACCTCATGTGGCTGGAGTGTGTCAGCAGTTCCTGCAAGAGGAAGGCATTGATGCTATGGACTGGCCCGCCCGTTCCCCAGACCTGAATCCGATTGAGCACATCTGGGACATCATGTCTCGCTCCATCCACACACCACATTGCACCACAGACTTTTGAGGAGTTGGCGGATGCTTTAGTCCAGGTCTGGGAGGACATCCCTCAGGAGACCATCCGCCACCTCATCAGGAGCATGCCCAGGCATTGTAGGGAGGTCATACGGGCACGTGGAAGCCACACACAGTACTGAGCCTCATTTTGACTTGTTTTAAGGACATTACATCAAAGTTGGATCAGCTTGTAGTGTGGTTTTCCACTTTGATTTTAAGTGTGACTCCATATCCAGACCTCCATGTGTTGATAAATTTGATTTTAATTGATAATTTTTGTGTGATTTTTTTGTCAGCACATTCAACTATGTAAAGACCAAAGTATTTCACACAATTAGTTCATTCATTCAGATCTAGGATGTAGTGTTTTAGACTGGTCTTGGTCTCGAGAACGGTCTCGAGACCACTTTTTGATGGTCTCAGTCTTGACTCGGTCTCGGACATTGAGGATTCTGGACTTTTTTTCAAGACTAGTCAAGACCATAACTGTGGAAATTTCACTAAATTGCCAGTATATTGTCTTTTTTTTGTTAACATCCTTGCTTTTATTGGATGTAAAATGTACTGATTCAAATCCAAGCAATAACGTGACTCATTGGTCATTGCTAATTATGTATTTTTGTTACCGCTGTCACCCATTCCCGCCCCCTTTCACTAAATGTGTTCTCACAGCGCATGATTAATTAACCTCCAACAGCGCGTTCAGAAGTCGATTCTTCTGAGTGCGCGCAACAGTAAAGACGCAGCAGACGAGGTGATAGACAAAGATAACTTATAACGTCCATATTTGCGACTATTAGCTAACTCCTGTGTCTGCTTTAGAAATTGAAAGACTCTTCCAAAACAAAGCAGACTCTTGGAACTTAGTTTTCAAAACGGTAAGGAAAATAGTTGCTAATGATTAAGTCAGGTGTCTAGCTTGAGTATCAGCCTAACATTTTCAGCAGATGGCTAGCCAGCATGCAAGAGCTCTGGTTATGTACTGTACTGCAAAGTAAGTGTATTAACTAGCTAAATGTGTACCTGAAATATACAGTAAAGCCTAACTCTCATAGCAGCTCACTTTATTTATTTAATAAGAGAATGCAAGAAGTGCAGTGCAAGACAAACACATGGTAAGCCCTCACTCATACAATCATAAACTTTGCTTTAAAGAGAATAATGAGAATAACAGGGATACAAAACAAAATTATGCTGAGACAGGCTGCAATACTGAAAGACCAAGAGAGGAGAGAGGTTAGTGTATATTATATTAAAAAACATGTTTTTCAGTCATGTAAATTTGTTTATTATCCATAAGTGACCTTTCTGACAGGGCTGAGCTAGGCAGAAGCTATTGGCATACTGTAATACATGACACATGACATAATAGCCTACTGAAGTAAAAGTTAAATCTCCTCAGAAATCTGTACTTTGATAAAGGGCCTCTATTAACATTTCAATCAATTATTAGGCTAATTGATCATTATTATAATATCATATTTAATGTAAGGCACTAGCTATCCTTTACCTATATAAAACTATTTGTTAAGCAAAATTGCCAATGCAATGCTCAGGAACTTATTGCTGACTTAGTTTTGGCTTGTAAGTGTTGTGTCATTTCGTATACAGTTCTATAAGTGGTCCTCTATTGTCTCTCTCTAAATAAATGAATGAAACATGTACAGTAGGAAATTACAAATTGAAAGTGAGTACACTATTTGCAGTTACAATTTACTCCCATTACAAAATGGGCTGGTGCACCATGAAACTCCCTGGCTGAAAATGTGTCCCACTCCGCCCCTGACAGTGGGGACTACTTCTAATTTTTATCGTCACTTAGAAAGAAAGCACAAAGAAAGGTAATGTAAGAGTGATGTTTAGCAAAGCTGGCTAGCGAGCGTTAGCAACCTGCCTCAGATGGGGATTGAAAACCGGTTCCATGCGACAACCGGTTCTAACAGAGCCATATAAAGCCATCTTTATATACGGCTCTGGGTTCTAAGTTTTATGAACCATCGATATTGTATGCCCTCGACGTTAACAAGTCCTCTTTTTGATGGTCCGGCTCCAAAGCGAATTTTTGTCCCACCATAGTCTTATTTGATCAATGAGTAATGTAGATAAACTGCTGCGCGTGTGTATGGAAAGCCATTTAAGTCAATATTAAATAAATAAATACATAAATAAATAAATTTGGCAATGAAATAAGTCCTGAAATAAAAAAATGACACAATAAATATATGAAGGCCAAAAAATAAAATAATTGTTTTTATTTCACAATGGTGTTTTTCAAGGGAAACTTTTATTTATTTCAGGGGACTTATATTTCATAGTTCCAGATTTATTTATTTCAAGGCACTCTTATTTCATAATATCAATTTCTTATATTCAAATTAATTAGGCGTGGTTATCTCACAGATTCAAACCAAATGAACAGCACCCGTATTGAGGACTTTATTGAAATACTCGGGCGGATAAGTGATCTTCAAAATATATACATACATAGATATCAAAGTTTTAATTAGTTTGAGACCGTTTGAGCACTGTTTTTGTGTGGAAGATGTCATCGAACCTTCAAGCACAGGTGCGGGATGTCTGCCTATAGAAATTGTAAGTGATAGGCTTGCTAACTTTGTGTTGTCTGGTCTATCGACCTGAGAAATTGCAGATCTGTTTGGTGTGTCACAAAGCAAGATTTAGAGATCTCCACTGAATTGTGCTGGGTAACACACCAAACAGATCACAGATTTCTCAGGTTGATAGATCGATCTCCTTTGAATCATGCATTGTGACACATCAAACAGATCTGCGATTTCTCGGGTTGATAGACCAGATAACACAGCTAGTGATATCTTTATAAGCTTATGACATCTTCCACAAGAACACAAAGCTCAATCGTTCTCAAACTAATTAAAACTTCGATATTTATGTCTATATTTTCAAGATCACTTATCCGCCCGAGTATTTCAATAGTCTTCAATACGGGTGCTGTTCATTTGGTTTGAATCTGTGAGATAACCACACCCTATTCATTTGAATATAACAAATGGATATTATGAAATGTGTCATCATGAAATAAGAGTGCCTTGAAATAAATGTGGAATTATGAAATAAAAGTCCCCTGAAATAAATAAAAGTTTTCCTTTGAAAAACACCATTGTGAAATAAAAAACTATTTATAAATATTATTGGACTGCATTTATTTATTTATATTTAAATATTTATATATTTATTGTGTAATTGATTTATTTCAGAACTTATTTCATAGTCACATTCATTTATTTATGTATTTATTTATTTATTTATTTAATATTGACTTAAATGGCTTTCCATACGTGTGTAGCTAATGTTAAGTTACATCGACCTTAGCTAATGTCAGCTGCACACAGCTACCGACATTAAAGCTACGCGTCGAGGTGATGCTCCCTCGTTTGGGTGAGAGAGCTAACCTGAGATATGAGCAGAGAGTGGAGACTGAGAAATGCGCCTCAACTTATATGAGAAATGACTAAATTAAATAGGTTATTGTATGGCACGTTACATTCAGAGAGCTAATTCTTAGGTTCCAATTTACAGATGCAGATCAAATATATTACTTTTTACCAGCACACACTCTCTGGCTCATACCATATCAATCATTTAACTTCCTTGTTTACCTATTTAAAAAATGTGATGACCAAAATACCATTGATTTATATAGTGTTTACTTTTTGATGAAACTGCTCCAAATTAAATCAATTTTGTACTTTTATAAATCACATGCAGTTAGGCCACTGACTTTCTGACTTCTTTGTATTAGATATCTTTTGTTGCTTTGATTACACATAAAAGCTATAAAAGACTCTTACTTACAATAGTTGTTCCTAAACATCAACATTTTACATAGAATTACTGTATTCATTATAATACACAGCTTTTCTGCATTTTAAATGTTGAATGTTTGGCATTTGTTTTACACATTTAGCTGTGGTTTTGAAAAAAAAGGATTGTTGTTGGTTTAAAAACCACATATATTTATGTATTGTTGATAAAAGGTGGAAAAAAAAAAAAAAAGTGAAGACTTTAGTGATGAACAATGAATAATTGTTTTATATTCTGTACTAAATGATGGAAGTCACCCAGGAGTATTGAATAATGATGGATAAGTTTATTTCAGCTGTCAGTGTTTAATATCAGTGTTTTTATGTGAATGTGGATCTTTCAGATCAATTTGAGAAGCTTTTTTGATCATGTTTCACATTTTATTGTGTCATGTAGTGGGGCGCTGGTCTTGGTCTTGACTCGCTGTGCCTATGCCATAGGTGCATTTGACTAATTTGCTGTTAAAATAACTATGATGTGCTGCACAATTGACTTTAGACCGCGATCACTTTCCGATGCCTCAAGATAGCACTACACCCAGAATTATCATAAACACACCTCCCTGTTAGACCAGCACTCCCATGGGCGCAAATATGGGCGCAGGTGCATTTGCTAGTTAAACGACGCTGGTGCCTGACGGGAAAATGACAACTGCGTCGGTCTTAAACTAGCAAAGACACTTGCGTTCAGACTTTGTGTTCAGACTTTGTGTTGCATTGCGCCGGATGCAAGATAGGGCCCTCCAACCTCTTCACAATGGCCAAGACCAGAGGGCTGTGTAAGGACATCAGGGATATAGATTTAGACCTGCACAAGGCTGGGATGGGCTACAGGACAATAGGCAAGCAGCTTGGTGAGAAGGCAACAACTGTTGGCGCAATTAATAAAAAATGGAACAAGTTCAAGATGATGGTAAATCTCCCTTGGTCTGGGGCTCTATGCAAGATCTCACCTTTTGGGGCATCAATGATCATGTGAGGGATTCATGTGAGGGATTTGCCCAGAACTACATGGCAGGACCTGTTCAATGACCTGAAAAGATCTGGGACCACAGTCTCAATGAAAACGATTAGTAACACACTACGCCGTCATGGATTGAAATCCTGCAGTGCACGCAAGGTCCACTTGCTCAAGCCAGCGCATGTCCAGGCCCATCTGAAGTTTGCCAATGACCATCTGGATGATCCAGAGGAGGAATGGGAGAAGGTCATGTGGTCTGATGAGACCAAAGTAGAGCTTAAGGTCTAAACTCCACTCACTGTTTTTGGAAGAAGAAAAATTTGAGTACAACCCCAAGAACACCATCCCAACCGTGAAGCATGGTAGTGGAAACATCATTCTTTGGGGATGCTTTTCTGCACAGGGGACAGGACGACTGCACCGCATTAAGGGGAGGATGGATGGGGACATGAAACGTGAAATCTTGACCAACAACCTCCTTCCCTCAGTAAGAGAAGAAGAAGAAGAAGAAGAAGAAGAAGTTTTATTTATATAGCGCCTTTCCATAGCTCAAGGCCGCTTCACATTATACATTACAAAACACCCAGACACTCAGACATACATTACAGTCTTACATTACGGATACAAATAATCATCATACAAAATGCATGTTAAATAGATATGTTTTTAACTGGGTCTTGAATGTTGCCATGGATGAGGTATTACGTAGTGCGAGAGGTAGCGAGTTCCATAATTTAGGAGCATTAATCAAGAGCATTGAAGATGGGTGTGGATGAGGTGTGGATCAAGTAAAACTGGAATATGTAAAACGCACAAGATTTGTAAATATTGTAAATAACACAAAATGTATAAGCTAGAGATAATATTAAAATGGCACAGGTAATTGGTCTCAACATTTGGTCACGGTTAGGTTAGGTAAGGGTTGGGATGGGTGTGGAGTGTAGGGGGCAATAATAAAAA